>JACXGI010009119.1:0-30000 GCA_016801175.1 Esox masquinongy
CATACAGTATACAGCCCAAGAAGAAAGTCTGTTAAATCTGAAACATTGTCAATCAAATACACCATGTGAACAGTTATCAGGATGAATGTTGCTCAAATCCATGCAATATCTCTGGAAATGGAAGAATATCAGTGAAAATTGAAGAATATCAGTGAATACAAGAATACGTGTAAATTAGATTGTGAATGTTTTATTTATTTTATAGCTAAATTGACAGTATTAGCATTCATGAAAAGACAACTCAGCTGAGTTTCTTCATTTTACTCCAGAGTATACAGTGTCTCTCTCCATGGCACTCTTCGGTCTACTGGCCTTCTGCTTGTGGACAACATTCAGAGCAGCGTAATGGAGACTGTCCAAATGTTGATCCTGAGGAGAAATTAATACTGAATTGATATCCAAGTACTTAGAATTACACTGAACAGTACATGAAAGAAAATGCATATTTTAACATTTTTATTTAATATTTGCCAGCAGGTATGCTTATTTGTAAGTCTTTGGCCAGAAACTAATTTGACCCAATCCTGGTAAATAAATAAAATATAAATGTAAGAACAGGAGTTATGTCTGTGTACCTGATTATGACTGGGGTCTGCTGGACCACTTGGTTGAGGGTGCATCCCTTTTAGAAAACTACATGAAGAATCAATACTAACAATCATCATCATTATCATTGTAAAACAATGACACCAATTCTCACTGAAACAGGTAAAATACTTTAACTGTAGCCGTAACTGACTCTATTTCACATAACAACACTACTTACCACTGGACTTGCTGATCTTGTATAGAACACAAGTAAGAACAATGATGAGGACGACACACAGAACCAGTGCTGTTATCAGGCAGTACAACAACAGAAGATGGTCCCCGTTAAAGCCTTTAGTGGGGAATCAAACAAGGAGAGAAACCATGAAAGACTCTAAGAGACACTAAGAGACTGAGACACTGAGCAAAAATAAACTGAGACACAAAAACAATGAAACACTGACAGACTGAGACAATGAAACACTGAGGCTAAGACACTGAAATCTTGAGTAATAAGACACTGAGGCAATGAAATACTGAAATAATGAGACTTGGAAACACTGAGACATTGAGCGATAAGACACTAGAAATGAGACGTTGAGAAACTTGCTGTGCCAGGGACCACCGAATCATAAAAATATTGTAATTTTAGAAAAATTACAAAGGTATAATGATGTACCACCTGTTAGCCTAATCTGACAGTAACACTAGATAAAACCAAAGATTAATGGATAGCAACTCGCTTGTAATCTAAATTACTCTGATTGTAGTCATAATAACAGATTTAAGTAAGTTATATAACTTACCTCCAACATCCAGTTTGGTCCTATTTCCAAACAGTATCTCTCCACATGAGGCCACAGCACAGTAGTAAGTCCCAGTATCAGAGAGGCTGAGGTTCCTCTTGGGGAGGTTGTAGACACAGCTCTGTGTAGGAGACCCAGACTCAGAGCTCTTCATACACTGACCACTCCTGTTTCCATTGGTATAAATAATTCCTGGAGGAGATTCTCCTGAGTCATGTCTGAACCAATAGACACTGTGTTCTCCTTCACCGGTCTCAGTGTTTATTGTACAGTTCAGATTCACAGAGTCTCCTGGCTGAACTGACTCAGAAACAGGTTGCTGAAGAACAGTCTTGCTTGATCCTGGCACAAAAAGGAGTAAATGCAGTTATATATGACTGACGCTTTAGAATATATAAAGAATATGTCATATGAACATATTTTTCAATATTGAATAAAAGCTGTTTATTACCTTTTAGAATGATAAATATTCCAACTGCAAACTCAATGAAACTGCCCCTCTTTGCCCCACAGTAATACATGGCTGAATCAGACGGCTGGATGTCTGAGATCCTAAGGTGGAACACACCTTTCCCACCAGGAACTGTAAACCGAGGGTTGTCCTTGAAATCATTGTAAAATTGTGCTTTATCGTCATATCTGAAAATAGTTGATATAGGTTGAGGCTTCTGTCCTGCAGTTTGTTTGTACCATGAAACATAATTAATGATGTCTTGATAAAAGCATTTCAGAGTCACGTTATCGCCAAGCTGAGCGTACTGAAAAGATATTGAATGACCAGTGTCATTGTTCTGCGCCTTAACTGGAATAGAGAGAGAAGAACAAGATCACGGATAAATGCTGATTGCATTGTATTTGGGATTCCAACATTAAACCTTTTTCAGGTGTCTGAAAAATAACACATAGCACTTAAACAGGTAAACTATCATAGCGTAGATCAGATTATTAAATTAACTTACAGGCTTTTATGAAGAGAACCAGGATTAAACACAATCTGAACATTCTTCAACGTCTTCTCTGGTGTGACAGAACAACTGAGATGAGGGTCAAGAGAGAAAGTGTGCGAGAGAGTGACAGAATCTGCTTAAATGTTTTTGTGCATGCCCCAAAGAACGCACGAGTTTTGGGTGGGCTCCACTATTTGAAGAGGAAGTGAGGTCTTGATAAAATCCTGCCTTATATAAAGATGTACATTTTTTGATTAATCGGTGGTGTTTTTATCTCTAAACTGCTACTAAAAAAAATATGCCATTTTTCTTAAAGTGGTGTAAATTCAGTGTTATTATTTCAGTCAGTGGCTGAGAATACTGGCACATAAAACTATACCTTCCTGGAGATACACAAGGGGTTTACAGTGTAAACTCACTATATGTCGGTATAACAAAGTTCAAGCACAAATCAAGCTTATTTATAGAAAAACACATATATTCTTGACTGTGTTGCAAAAGAGATACAAAATATGTTTTTCTGTTTTTCTAAGGGCAGAAACGTGCAATTCTTTTGCCCCTAGTGGTTTAACTCTGCCATTTAAATTTGTGACATTAAGGCACCAGAGACCAGGAACCAAGAAATCGTACTTGAAGATGAAACCTGGACATATCCCCACTTTTGGCCACATCATTTTTTGATAAAACTGTAAAAACATACTTAGTCACGGTCAGGTGTGTACAAATAATTTAATGCTGCCATGTTGACAGCACTTAGCCTGTGGAGGTTTTCTGTTTGTGTGACTCCCATTGTGAAGCCATTGTATATCACAAATACAGTTTGTATAAACTCAATGTGCCACTTTGCCCTGGTCATGATGGACTGATTCAGACACAAGTTGCTGAAGTACAGACATGCTGTTAGACTCTGAACCTCAAAAGAGGGTGACCTGCATAACATCATGGAGATTCATCTCTATCAATGATTCTATTAACACACATTAGTGCCAAAATGTAGAAAAGGATGTTTGTAGACTGTAATGTAATTTAATTGATGCACAAAGCACTACAAGAGTGAGTAACTGAGTCCCCTGTCTTGGAAATGGTCAAGTTAAAGCTCTCCTCTCATGAAATTCTTAGTACCAATAAAGTTGATGTTGTTGTGAAAACTCTCTTTAGTGTGTTGAAATGAGGTTGCCAGTTTGTTTGAAGAGTATTCACAGCAAAATCTGCAACTGAACTGAATTCTATCAACATTTTGATTAAATTCAGTATAAAGTGCTTATCATGATATTCACTACCTGCCCCTTTCTGCATGTGTACAGCCCATGACCTGTCATTCCCAGATTCAACAAGCTACTGATCAGGTAGTTAGCTTGAGTGCATAATTTTAGTCAGATCCTAATGAGACAGGATTCGGCAGATCTCAAATTGTTCTGTTTGTTTGCAGCACCCATTTTGCATGGATCCAGTTTCATTCGTGCATTATTTGTCCTTTTCCATCACTGTTTGTATTTTGCACTAGAAATATTAGACTAAAAGTGTTCATAGTTCATAAAGTTGCTTATTTTTGCAGCCCATTGTTGCAGCCTCAGAACCACCTGACAGGATTGTGGATGTTGTAGCGTTGCATTGTCTGCTATTTGTGCAAATGATGCTTCAGTTAAGATGATTTGTTCCATTTGCTGAGTCAAGCTGTTTGAGTTGCCACTGACAGTTCCTGCAGCAAGCAAGGATCATCATTTACCGATAAGTTGCTGGCTAGCTAGTAACATTAGAGATTGTCAAGCTACTAAATCTAGCTCTATTATGGTTGAAATATGCAGTGTTTTTATGATTTTGAATGGAAATCATGTGTAAATGTTGGTCTAGCTAGCGAGCTATATATATGATGGATCAGAAAAAAATAAGAAACAGAAATATTTATAACGTTATCCTCCTGCAAATTCCGTTCAGCTAGTGTGTTTCGAAGACAGATTCTGGCTTCATCAAAAGCAGTTTTAAACGTACTCATTGAAATTTTTGATTGAAAAAACTACAAGTAACAACTTAATGATCCTTCAAGATGATTATTTATTGAACTCAAGGTGAAACTAAAGCGTCTGTGCATGCGCTAATGTATAAACCAAAGAACACTGTTCATATTAGATTGACAAAAGCAAGGAAGAGACACACCATGTCTTACTGTACATGTTTAACTATCACAGATTCTGGTTGGGTTGCACAACCTATGAAATAAATCAACAAAATGAATAAAAGTTCAGGATTACAATGACATCCATATTCAAGTTGCAATTTAAACAAAAATACATTTTTAAAGAATCAGCATTCATATTTAATACATACCCTTTTAAGCAAAAGAAAAACGTGTCCAGAATTGCTCCACTTTTCTAATGTCCTTACAATCTCCTCAGCATTCTATAGTGTGTACTAGGTACCTTTTATATAATGCAACTTAAACAGATGATATGTACCAAAAACGCTGACCGGAGTGAATTTATTGGCTGTCTGAACAGACATACAACATTTGACAAAAACAACAGTGTAGTATTTCCTCAGTGGAATATCATAGTCAGAGCAGCCATTAAAGTAGAGTAAAGTTTGAGTTTCTGATTTGTAATATTTCAATATTAATGTCGGTGGCTGAGATTACGCTTACAAAAAACAAGTTTTTCACGCAATTCTTTTTGTAAGTACTGATGCCTTTTCTCTCTTTCAGATATAGAAAGGAGGTTACATTGTATTTCACAATTCCATGTCTGTAGACTATTCTTGCTTTTAGAAGGATGTGAACTCTGGTCAGGTGTCCACCTTAAGAATTATAATTGTTTATAATTTGTGGTAGAAAGTGGGCAGATCATTATATTTAGGAAATACATAAGTCCACATTGTGCGGTACACAAATATATAAAAACAAAATGTAATTCAGCCGTTCTACATACATATCTAAATCTGAATCATGACACTGTTTTGGAGTACCATTTGCAGTAACAGACAGTAATACTTAACCTAAATAAATATGACAGTGAGATTGAGTGAACATGCCCTTTTCTTTTCTTTTTGTTATTAAACTTTTTATTTAAAGAATAATAAGTTATACATGTTGCTCTTAAGTCTGTATACATACCAGTGATCGAGATAGAAAAATTCACATCAGTACAAACGCACCCACACTCTCTCCCATCACAGTACTTCTATACCGGTTCTGGACTGGTGGGGAACTTAAGAATCCAAAAAATAAGAAGTGGTTGTGATAACTACAAAAATAAAAATAGAATAAATAAAATAGGTAAGTATACAGCAGTACGTAAAATAGACAATAACAGCTGTAAAATTAATACATTTGTCTGCTCCATATGTACCTTTCCCCATTCATAACTTTTCCTGCAAATAATATCCTATAGTGGGGTGATAATAACTGTGATGGCAAAATCTACCACACAAATGGTAATAATTATAGATTAAGTAAGATAGTTTGCTGTATACATGTATAACTATCTATTTGCTGAAACAAAGAAAGAAAACGGAACCAGATGATTGGAGTCAAAAAAAACTAGGGAGATTTATCACATTACCCAGAATCTTGCCTTAAAGTTGTTATAAAGTTTATCCAGGTTTTCCAGTAACTCTCAAACTAGTCTTGTTCAAGCCTGAGAATGAATGTTAGCTTCTCCATTATAAAAATATCCTGAACCTCTTTGAACCAGTCTTCGACTGTAGGAGAATCTTTTACCAACCATTTCCTTGTGATTGCTTTCTTATTCGCTAGTAATAGGATATTATATATATATTTGTTTTCAGGCCCCTTCACAGTGTCCGGTCTGAATCCCAGACATAAAGTCACGATGGAACTCTGATGGAATCACTATTTTCATGATTTTCTCCATGGTCAATTTAATTTCTTTCCAATATTTTGAAATGACCGGGCAGTCCCAAAACACATGAAAATGTGTTGCCTTATACTTGCTCCCAGAGAAATCCTTTGAGCTGTAACTCTAAAAAACCTAACTATAATATTCCACCCAAATTCTCTCCAGTACAGAGCAGATGTACTTTTCCACTGTTGTGAAATGATTTTACCCCACATTTCCATCTGCAGCACGATGTTACTCTCCTTCTCCCATTTCTCCTTTACATATGCAGTATCATTCCCCTCTACCTCTTGTAACACATTATATATCTTTCATATGTTTCCACGTTCAGGGTCTGACCTGTAGCCGAGTAGACATATCTTCACTATACCCAAATTAGTCCATTGCAATTCTTCCTTTCTCGTTATTTTCTCTAGGTAATGTCTAAGTTGCAAAAATCTATAAAAATCCTGACTGGTTAAACCGAATCGATTTTTAAGATCCTGGAATTGTCACAGCGTGCCCCCCTCATAGAGGTCACAGTGTTTTATTAACCCTTTATCGGCCCACTGTTTAAATGTTGCATCCATCCTGTTTGGTAAGAAATCTGAGTCATATCCTATCCATCTTATGATCCAGTATGGTTCTTTGGCCTTGGTTTCATTGACTACCCTGTGCCAAATCTTAATTGACATTTTTATCAACGGGTTTATGTCTTTTTGACAGGCAACCAACCCACTGTCCCTGATGATTGCTTGTAATGGAATATCACTAGATATCCGACATTCTATGTCTTTCCACTTCGCTTTATAAGAAGGGTTGCAGATATTAACTAAAATCTTTATCTGCACCGCTTGATAATAATTCTTAATATTCGGGAGAGAGAGGCCTCCTTTGTCTTTTGCTAGTTGAAGAGTCTTATAGCGAATTCTTGGCCTCTTCCCCTGCCAGATGAATCGGGATATTAATTTGTCTAATTCTTGAAATTTTCCCTTTGGAAGTTCTGCTGGTACGTTTTGGAACAGATATAACAATCTGGGTAGCACGTTCAATTTTATTGCTTCTACTCTCTGTCCTAATCCTAAAAAGGGCACTAGATTCCATCTGGTCAGGTCAGATTTGATTTTGGAAAATAGGGGGTCATAGTTCTCTGATACAATCGTATTCAAATGTTTAGGAATATGCACACCTAGGTACTTAATTTACTTTGATTCAGAACTCACTTTAAATTCCTCTCTGATGGATTGGCTAGGAGAGTAATTAAATGTCAAAATTTGAGATTTGTTGGTGTTTAGTTTATAACCTGATATTAAACCGTATTCTCTCAGGGTTATGAGCAATTCTGGAAAGGAAGCAGATGGATGCCCCAAGTATATCAAAATATCATCTGCGAAAAGGGCAATTTTGTGTTCTTCTTGGGACACCAAAATCCCCCTTATCTTCTCGTTCTGTCTTATCCACTGACTCAAGGGCTCTATAAAGATGGCGAATAAGAGTGGGGACACGGGACAACCTTGTCGACATCCCCTCTCTAATTCAAAAATATTTGATAATCCTCCATTAATCCGAATTTTAGCTGTTGGTTTATAGTATAAAGCTTGTATTGTCCTAACAAAGTCATTGTGGAACTGGAATCTCTCTAGTATGTCTCTAGTAGGAAGGACCAATTAACTGAGTCGAATGCCTTCTCTGCATCCAACCCTAGCAGGACAGCCTCTAAATTATCTTTGTTTATCTGGTTAATTACATGTAATGTCCTCCTAACGTTATCCTGTGTTTGCCTCTGTCTAATGAAACCTATTTGATCCAACTGTATAATATCTGGAAGTATTATTTCTAAGGGTTTTGCTAGAATTGATGTGAAGAGCTTATAATCTTGGTTCAACAAACTAATTGGGTGGTAATTAGAGCAGTCTGTCCCATCTTTCCCTTCTTTTGGTATCACAGTTATAATTGCTTCCCTCCAAGATGGAGGAATTTTTCCTTTCTTAAGGACCCATTTGAATGTTCTGAGCAACAATGGTAAACAATGATAAAGAGTCACTAAAAGTCTTATACCAGTCTGCTGTGAACCCATCAGAGCCTGGAGACTTATTAGGTTTGAGTATAGATATTGCCTTTTGGAGTTCTCCTATAGTCACATTGGCCAGTAAAGCTTTATTCTGATCTTCTGTAAGTGTTGGGAGATTAAGTGATGCAAGCAGAGATTCAGATGACTTGTCCCCCTTACAGGCCATCCGGGCATATAGGTTTTTGTAATATTTTTCAAAACAACTGTGAATGTCTTGGAACTCATGTTTCATTTGTTTGGTGATTGGGTCTTTAATTTTATGTACTACCCTCTCTGCTTGTTGTTTTCTTAATTTGTATGCCAGAATTTTTGCTGATTTACTCACTACTTCATAATACCTCTGTTTCAAAAAGATTAGTTTTTTCTGAATGTCTGCATAAATTTCTTTGATCTGATTTTTAATTTCCCCAATTTTCTGTCTAATGTCCAATTGGGTATCTTCTTTATGTTTTTTTCCTAGTTTTCCAATGCTTTTTCTAGTTTATGCAATTTCTCCTGTCTGAGTTTCTTTTGTAGTGCCAATTTCACAATGATTTTCCCTCTCAAAATAGCCTTACCTGCATCCCATACCATAAGGGGGGAAACTTCTCCATTATCATTTTCTGACAGGTATAATTTAATTTCCTCTTGAAGTTCTTTCATTTTTCCCTTGAGTACGTTTAGATTAAGTCTCCAGGAAAAAGTATTTTTGCTGTTTTTTAGAGTTAAATCTAGGTACACCGGACTATGGTCGACAGGTCCATTAACCCAATTTTACATGACCTTACAAAACTGATATCTTTACTGTACATAAAAAATAGTCAATCCTTGAATAAGTTTTATATGGTGAGGAATAAAAGGTGTAATCTCTAGTTGCGGGATTGAGCTCCCTCCAAACATCACAGATACCCATCTCTCTTATCATCATTCTCACCTTTTGCCTACAGTGTTAGTCTGGGTCTGAGCTAATCCTGACACATCCCATTTTGGGTTCAGTCTCAGATTAACGTCACCGCCACAAATCACCATTCCCTGGGCTTTCGTAATCATTAGGTCAAAGATTCGTCTATAGAACCCCCACATCGCACCTGGAGGTACATAGACATTTAAGAGAGTGGTTTCTGAGCCTTCTAATTTTCCCACAACCATATTAAACCTTCCTTCCTTGATCGTGATTTCTGCTACCGTTTCAAAGATTACTCTTTTCGATATCAGTGTTGCCACCCCCCTTCTGTGTCCTCTTTTATATGAGGCTGAGTAAACCTGATTGAAGCCCTGCCTTTTAAGTTTGGCATGCTCGCAGTCAGTTAAATGGGTCTCTTGCAGAAATATTATATCTACCTTGTCTTTTTTCATTTTGCCCAGAATTTTACTTCTTTTAACCTGATTAAGTACACCCTTCACATTGTAAGAAGCCAACCTAAGTGGAACGTTTTGACTTTCCAATTTAAAACAAGTCTTCAAGTCTATCTTCAATCTTACTACCCCCTTCCCCTCGAACTCTGTAAGAACATATCTGCAAAAAGAACATGAATAGAACAGATCCAGAAAAACGTGAACTTAATACATTTCACCAGTGTCTTGTTTGTGACCCTGAAAGAGCCGAGATGTTTTGCCGGCTCGGAGGGAAAGCCTCCATTTATCTCTAGCTGTGGAGGGCCCTCCTTTAAGTCTTCAAAATAATCCATGCTTTTAGCTTAGCCAGATCTTCCCCGATCCTACATATTGTATTATTAATGACATTATACTAACCCAAACGCCTCTAATGGCAGCTTTTTTTCTTCTTTTTTTTTATTGTTTGTTCCACAGTCACTACTATTATGCCTCCTTACCATGGGTAATCTGTGCCGAGACAACACAAGTTTACCGATCAGTCCGTCTGAAAGTGTCCAGTTTCTTTTTAAAACCATCCCGCGGATCCTCTGGCTGCTGCTTTCCTCCTCCCAGGGACCGGCTTTTGCGCCACATCAGGTTTTAAAGTCTATCAGCCCAGCTTGCCGATGGTTTATATATCGTCACGGACTGACCTCTCTTCACCATGTCCCTCATAGCCTCCTCTGCCGAGCTGTACAGACATGTCTCTCCCTTATAAAACACCCTCATTCTGGCTGGAAAAGGAGTTTGGAACCGTATGTCATTCCCCCTCAACACCTTCTTCGCCTCCGCGTATTCCCGGCGCTTCCTGAGGGTCTCCGGTGCATAGTCATGGTCTGCGAAAACTTGTCTCTCCTGAAAGAGAAACCCCTTTTTTCGCCATACCTGTTTCAGGATTTCTTCTTTATTTTTGCTGCTGGAGAACTTAAAGACTATGGATCTCGGGGGAGAATTCGCCGGTGGTCGGTGTGAGGCAAATCCAGTTTTTCCCTCAGTAGCTTTTCCACTAATGTTATCATCGATGTGGAGTTGCTCTCCGACCCTTCTTCTATGCCGTGAATTCTTATATTCTCCCATCTTGCTCTTCCCTCTTGAGCCGTCAGCTTGTTTTCCAACTTAGCCTGTAGCTTTAGCAGTTCCCTCGTAACCTCCTCCAGCCCCTGCACTCTTTCCTCAGTCTCTGATATTCACATTTCGGCTACGTCAACTCTGCTGTTAGTTGCCTTAATGTCCTCTCGTATTTCTCGGAGAGTCTCTGCATTTTCACGCCGAAACTCTCTCAATTCTTGCAATATAATTTGCAGGTCAGCCATGTCCGCATCCACCTGTAGCTCCCCCGTGTCAGGGTGGCTAGCTGTGTCCTCCTCGGTAAACTCTTCCTCGACTGTTTGAGCCTTTTCCTTCGTCTGTGAGGCGTTTTTTGTCTTGGTTTGGGCATTTTATAAACGCCTCTTTAACTTCTTCTGTTAATGTGTAACAATCTTTTGAAAAAATATGGCGTTTTTCTTGATGATAGGGGAGCTCTGTTATTATGCTGCCTACCTCATGGCTGCTCAACCGGAACTCCGAACATGCCCTTTTCAGTCTCTTAAGGTAGGCCTCATGCTATGTCATTCCATATCAAAAGAAAAGTTTACAGAATATCCAGGTCAAATGTTACGTCACGCTGAATGTGGAAATCAAATGAAGATGTACGTCATATCCTCTCTTGACAGCTCAGACCAGAGCAGACAGTTTCTTCCTGTCTCAGCTCTCTTAAATCTATCTGTTCTCTAGTCGGTTTCCTGGACTTGGTACTCTTCTTTTTAGTGAACTTTAGGGAAGCATAAGTCAAGCTTTCATCATCATCATCATAAAGCTGTGAGGATGTAACAAAAGTAAAATAAGATTTTCATTTATTCTAATGTTTTAATAATTTTCATTTATACTCCTACCTAGCATCACTATTGGAAGAGAACAATGTATTCTGCGAACCTCTTTGTTTGACATGCTGGTGTTCCCATGCTGGGTTTGATGAGAAAGGGTCCCTGCTGACAGACCAACAACAAAACATTTGAAATAATTTAAAGGTCTTCTGGTGTACTACCAAAAGGCATAATATTGCATTTGATATTTTCTTTAAATAAACTGTTTATGAAATGGTCCAGAAATAAAAGGAATAACAGGTGTGGTACTGTAGCTTTTATCTTTTCTATTTATGTATATTAACCTCTATTGCACAAGGACATAGGAGCAGGGGGGGCAGGGGGGTTCTGCCCTCCCAGTGTTAGAAGCAGGTAAATTACCCACCTCAATAATGACAACACTATAAAATTACCCCCCCCAATATCAAACTCAATCCTATGCCCCTGTCATTACATATTGATTAGTGCAATGTATTTTACTGTACCTGCACAGTGTTCACATTGTGTCCTCTTCATTCTCAGACAGAATATAACGTTGATAATCACACTCAGAGTCACCGCAGTTGTCAGAAAAAAAATAATGATGAAGAGTAGAGGATTACTCTGATTACCCAATGGCTCTGAAACATGCAGACAGAGATTATGTAAAATGATATGCTCAAGACTTTTACCCAATGCTAGAGATATTGACTTGAAAAGTTAAACATTTAAATAATGTACAGTACTTTGAAAAGTAGGGGGGACAGGTGTATATTTGTAAAAAAAAATATACGTATAAGTATACATTGACAGACCAAATAAATGGTAAACATTGACAGACCAAATAAATGGCTTTAGTTAGACTTTTGTAGGTGCCTACAAGTTTTGCACAGTACTCTATACAAATCATTGTATCAGTGGCTTAATATTTAACTGTGATGCTTACGATATTTTTAAATAAACTAATATCAAAGATTTACCTTGAATGTCCAGCTTGGTTCCATTCCCAAACAGTATCTCTCCACATGAGGCTACAGCACAGTAGTAAGTCCCAGTATCAGAGAGGCTGAGGTTCCTCTTGGGGAGGTTGTAGACACAGCTCTGTGTAGGAGACCCAGACTCAGGGCTCTTCATACACTGACCACTCCTGTCTCCATTGATATAAATGATTCCTGGATGGGATTCTCCTGAGTCATGTCTAAACCAATAGACACTGTGTTCTCCTTCATAGGTCTCAGTGTTTATTGTACAGTTCAGAGTCACAGAGTCTCCTTGATGGATTGACTCTGACACAGGTTGTTGAAGAACAGACATGCTGTTGGATTCTGAATCTGAAATGATTGACGTTAATAAAGCAACAGAGATTAATTTGTATTATTTAACAGGTTCTAAATGATCTGATTAGTATATATTGGGTTTGCACTTCCAGAAGTGGGCCTACTATTCTGAAGTAGTTTGTGACAAAAAAATAATAATCCACCAACACCAAGCAGCCAAAAAGCAAAAACATGACTTAAGATTTCTTTTGCCTCAAGTCCACAACACCATGCTTCGAATCTAAAAGAACAAAAGATGAATCTAACCTTTATTAACCCGAATTACATTGTCGCTCATGTGGACTTGCTAACTAGCTACATGATTTGAGTAATCTTATCTGGGTTTCAATGAAGTGCTTTTTCATCACGTGATATCAAGCAATTTTTAATACATCCAAATGCTGAAGTAAATATGAGCCACCTATTTAGCCTATTTTTTGCCATCTGTCAAAGGCATCGGTCGCAATATGATAATCTGAGATGAGGACAGGAGAAATGTGGACATAGCTTCCAACACGGACCGGAGAAATGCATGCCACTCAGCAGGAGATTCTGCAACAAAGATGTCTCTCATTACTCATGTAAATCATAACTATAGATACGTTATTCCTCATTAATCCTGCGTTCTCTTTATTTTTGTGTGTCGGTCCTGCATCCCAAAAGGGTTGGGCAAGTATGGTCTGCATGTGCAGAGACATGGGCTGCCTCCAACTGGTTTGCTTTTTATGTTAACACCATGCGCGTAGTATGGAACAACTTCAACATGCTTCCCAATAGAAATATGTTCACCAACTCCGTCCACTGTTCACTGGATTTAACTCGCTAGCTAAGTGTGTGTTTATGGTGCGGTGCATTTATTGGATTACTATAGCAGACTGAGATGATTCCAGTTCAATTACGAGCGATCAGCAGAAATGGTACCAATTGTTCTGTGGCGTAGCATCATGGCAACAGAGGAGTAGTGGGTGGTTGTTAATCTTAGAAAGTAACAGCATTCTGAACACCAAAACATTATGGTCTTATTTTGCTAGAAATAGTCATTTAAATATAGGTATTATCACAAATTAAATGTTGGGACCACTTTTATAAATGAACACAGTTTGCCAGGGAATATCTGCACACATCAGCGGTGTGAGAAGACCAGTCTGTCATGAAGTAATGCTTCCTTAACTAATTCAATGAACACACTTTAATGCAAAATGGAAGTTACCTTTGACAATTAAGACAGTTCCTTCTGCAAATATGATTTCAATGGAGTACAAAGCAGCACAGTAATATGTAGCTGAGTCCCCTGGTTCAGTCTTGGAGATAGTCAAGTTAAAGCTGTCCTCTGCTCTCTTCACACTTAAACGTTTATTCCCGTTAAATTCTTTGATGAAGTTATTAAAGTAAAAACTCTTTAGGGAGAAATGAGATGATGATGCCATAAGGAGAGGCTTTTGTCCAAGACTTTGTTTAAACCAAACAACATTGTTCATCATATTAGATGAACAAAAGCAAGTGAGAGACACTCTACATCCAAAATGTGTAACTATCACAGGGTCTGGTTGGGTTAAAGCCTTGGTAAGTGGCCAACCTGCGAAACAAAACAACAAAATGTATCAAACATAAAATTCGGCATTACCTTAATATCAGCAGTGCTTTATAAAGTCAAACTATAGTAGTAAGTGTTTTTTTTTTGTAGTAAGTGTTTATTTGTTAAAAAAAAAAAGAGAAAATTATATTTTACAAATCAACACTTTCTACCCAAATGAATGGCTTAATTATGAATTTCAGGTACCTAAGCCTTTTGTACTGTACTGTGTTTTCAAACTAAAATAAAACATTAAAAAAATCCACATTCATATTTTTTTACTTACCTAAGATGGCAAATAAAACACTTGTCCAATAGATCATCATTATTGTAATGTCCTTACCATCCGCTCTGCAATGAATGGTGTGAATCTGACAGCTGTCACCTTTTCTACAGTAGATTGCAACTACAGTATACCGGTAGTGGTTCTGTAGGAAGGAACCTTGAACTGAGTAATTTTCTTGTCTGAACAGGTACAGTATAACACTTTTGATAAAAACTATGATCTATCATGTGTCCTGTGGTATAAGATAGTTGAAGCAGCCCTTAAACAGTTTAAAGACTGAGTTTCTGGTTCGTATTATTGCATAATTGAGGTTGGTAGCTGAGTCTACCCTATACTTTTAATATTTTTTAGGGGATTTTTTTGTACAAGTCTTTCCACCTTTGCACCTATTAGATTCAGCAGGGAGATTAGATTGTATTTCACACTACCATGTCTGTAGGCTTTTTGAGCTTTCAGGAGGAAATCAACTCTGGTGAGCTTTCACCATCTGATACCTGGTGCAGATAAGTGTAAGAAAAAGGGAAGTCTATAAATAGGAAATAAACATAAATCGGAAATAAACATTTTTATTGAAATACAACCAAAGCATACACCGTAGGAGAGATTACAGAGGTCCCTAACACAACATTTGTCATGAAATGATCAGTAATAGTTCAGAAATTTGCAAAACAATATTCATATTGTGTTGTCTACTTAAAAAAAAAACTTCTTTAAAAACAAACGCTAATTTGACCAGTCAACTTATGCCTCTAAATCTATGAATCTTGAAATTGTTTTGGAATACAATTTGCAGACTCGTAATACTTCAACCAAGTGGTTGGAAGTAAATATGACAATGAGATGAAGTAAATTATGCCTTTGCAGTGTTTTAATCAAGCTGGTCCCATGCTATGTCATTCTACATCAAATGAGAAGTGTACAGAATAGCCAGGTACAATATCCAATCAAGCTGAACATGCAGGTCAAATGCGGGACCTCACATGTCACATCCTGTTTTGACGACTCACACAAGAGTAGACGGGTTCTTGTTCTTTCTGCTCTGTCAAATCTTTCTGTTCCCTAGTCAGTCTCTTGGACTTGGTACTCTTCTTGTCAGTGAACTTTAGGGCGGCATAAGTCAGGCCTTCATTATCATCATCATCATGGAGCTGTGAGGATGAAACAAAGACAAGTCAAATCAGATATCCATTTAATCTAGTGTTTTAGTATTTTTCATCTAGTAACTCTTGGAAGGGAACAATGTATTCTGCTAACCTCTTCATGTGACATGCTGGTGTTCCAATGCTGGGTTTGACGAGAAAGGGTCCCTGCTGGAAGGCAAACAACAAAACATTTGAAATAATTTAAAGGTCTTCTGGTGTACTACCAAAAAAGCATAATATTGCATTTGATATTTTCTTCGAAATGAATTGTTTATGAAATGGTCCAGAACAAAATTATAATAGGAGTGGTAGCTTATACCTTTTCTATTTATTTTTGTGTATCCCTATTACATATTGATTAGTGCAAAGTCATTTACTGTACCTGCACAGTGTTCACATTGTTTCCTCTTCATTCTCATACAGAAAAAAACGTTGATAATCACACTCAGAATCACAGCAGTTGTCAGAAAAAAAATTATGATGAAGAGTAGAGGATCACTCTGATTACCCAACGGGTCTGAAACATGCAGACAGAGATGCAAAATTATATAATACTTTTACCCAATGCTGACCAAAAAGTTTGAAATCAGCTATTGCTGAACAAAATGTGATAATAAGTACTGTGCAGTATATGTTTGTTACAGCTTACCTTGAACATCCAGCTTGGTCCCAATCCCAAACAGTATCTCTCCACATGAGGCCACAGCACAGTAGTAAGTCCCAGTATCAGAGAGGCTGAGGTTCCTCTTGGGGAGGTTGTAGACACAGCTCTGTGTAGGAGACCCAGACTCAGGGCTCTTCTTACACTGACCACTCCTGTCTCCACTGGTATAAATGATTCCTGGATGGGATTCTCCTGAGTCATGTCTGAACCAATAGACATTGTGTTCTCCTTCACAGGTCTCAGTGTTTATTGTACAGTTGAGAGTCACAGAGTCTCCTGGATGGACTGACTCTGACACAGGTTGCTGATTCAAAGACATGCATTTGGATTCTGAGTCTAAAGAGAGTTATGACAGTAAGGGTTAGGTTTAGGGTATGGAGGAAAGATATTACATGCCAACTATGGCCAGTACAGTGGATGGTCAGAGGGCTGGAACAAAATTATGATAATTATAGAAAATTATTGGGTCACTGCAAATTCACCACAACGACCCAGAAACTGCATTTGAAAATATTGATCATTTCATTCCATGGTTACATTTAGACACATAATGTATTTTATTTTATATGTGGGAATACTTGGGAACAGATTTATAAAAAAAAATTCAACCTTACAAAAAGAATTACAGAAATGTGTTGAGCGGTATGGGGAGAAAATATATTTTTTTACGTCACTCATTGTACAAATCCAACTGTTTGTTCCCTGTGTTGTACACACATACCAATAAACTGAGCAACAACAACTAAAACTGAAACTTCTAAGTGAAATGGAGTTACCTTTGACAATTAAAACAGTACCCTCTCCGAATGTGACATCAAAGATGGTGGAAGCTGAACAATAGTACGTCGCCGAGTCCCCAGGCTGTGCCTTGGAGATTGTCAAGTTAAAGCTGTCTTCTCCTCTCTTGACACTCAGACGTTTAGTCTCAGTAAACACATTGGCAAACCTTTCGGGATAATGACTCTCCTGGCCACGATAAACAGATGACGCCATGTGAAGCGGTTTCTGTCCAAAATTCAGCTTGTACCAATCAAATCTGATAATCGACTTGTTTGGATTGAAGCAGGAGAGAGTAACAGTGCCTCCCAGCTTGGTAACTATCACACGGCTTGGTTTGATTTCGTCTGGTTTGGTGAAGGCACAGACTATCAAAGCAAGCAAACAAACTGCATCAAAGATCATGTTAAGAATAAGCAAGTTCAACCCATTAAAAAACACATCACACTTATCAAAATCAATTTACATATTACATTCAAGTGAATTCCAAAATATATACATATTTAAACGTTTTCCACTTACGCATGGTGATGTGAAACAAGACAATATGTATGGTCAGCATTGTAACATCCGTCCTTTCTGCACTTTCTAGTGAGTGTGAAAGTGGGGCACCTTATCTACACTGTTTATATGATGGTTATATGTATACCAGAGTGAAACAACCAGTCTTTCCGTGGAGGGAAACAACCGGTTGTATTGGCTATCTACAATTAAAAAAAATGTAATCTGGCTTACCAAATGTGCGCAGCCCAGAAAATAAAATACAAAACACATTTGAATTCAAGTTAGAGTTACTGGATACTGGCGATCAATTACTGACCAAATATTTCTGCTTTTTTACTTTAGAGAAATGAAACCTTTATTTAAATCAACAGTCTTTTGATGTTTAAATAGGAAACGGAAATGTTCCGCTGTTCTATAGATCGTTAACATTTGATTGGAATTCACTCACCATGCCACAAAAGCAGCAGTTTTAGTATGATTTTGGTTTTCCTAGGGGCCCAACAAGATGGTTAATAAAGTAATATATAGTAATTCATTAGTGTAAGCTTTTTTAATTCATTTCATTTTCTTTTACCTGTTACACTGAGACCTAGGCCTCTTGATAGAGAATATGCATGTACAATAAAATATCACTGCAATGTACATATCCATCACCTACAATGTACACTAAAAAGTGTCAATTAATCAATGCTGATGCAGTTATAATTGATTTAAAACAGACTCATTGGGACCTGTTAGTCTACTCATATTGTGACCTGAAAGTCTTTCTAAGATCAAGGTGTACAATAACAACAAGCCATGTTTCTCTGAGATAAGTTGACCCCAGACCCTTTTTTGATTAGAGTGTTAAAAGACAGCGTATTATCCATTCAAAGACTGAATCTCACTCAATTTGGGCTCCCTTCAGTTTTAACAGGCATGTGGCGCGTCTTTAGGATCAATTATACAAGACCTGCAGAACATACCTTTGTTTTATCAGCATTTAGCATTCTTGTAATATTGGTGACTGTTTTTTTTTTTAATTGAGTCAAAGCCATGCTGAAGGCCATAAATGGCCAGTTGTATTTTGATGGGACAGGCATTAAATAAGTGTCTACACAGAGAAGACTAAATCTGTGTTTAATTATGTTAAATAGATGGATGAGGAGGATGTAGAATAGTGACATTAGGGAAATTAAGTACCTGGGCTCACAAATGTGTCTGAATCATGTTAAACAGAAATTAGACTTTTAATAGTTAAGAGATCTGAAGTTGGCCAACTCATTATCACAATAAAATGTCCAGTAACCTGGACCCTCATTAAAGGGCATGTGGTGTTGTGCCCCCTTATTGCCTTTGTCGTCATCACCATTATCCTCATCACCATCATCGGACTGCATATAATTTACTTGTGTACTGGTTGTTAAAAGCGATGTAACGCTTTTCTACTGTAGTAATATTAGTGAACGCGGGTTCAGACCGTACAGAATATAAGTTTGGTCTCCTGTAATTCACATTTCTGTCCACTAGAGAGCAACATTATTTTACATTTAATCTGTTGACAGGTATGCAGGTATTTTAGTTTTTACATGAGCTGCATGTACCTTAGTAATTCTGCAATGTAACCAAATATATATATATATATATATATATATATATATTTAATGGAGACATACATTTATATATAAATATACATGCACATTTCATTATATATAAACCAATAAATGAAATCATAAGAATAGTAGGCCAAGCCACATGTGTTCATAGAATTTTGAAGAATGCTACTCATAACAGCCTTCAAGGGACAGGTTTGTGCAGTCTGCGTACAGAACTTCCCATCGAATGCGGAGGCGCGCGTAATGCTGGAGCGCCTTAAGGTCCTCCTCACCACCAGCAGCCCCAGCCCCGCCTCACTACTACGCCACCGCTGCATGGTCCACCCGCATCTGTCACAACTGCAGCTGTTCTGGATCCGCGGCATGCCCACTGTTATACCGAGACTTAGGAGGGGTTTTCACGAGAAAGATAGCTATGTCGGAAGTACGGAAATTTACCAAAAGGTTGAGTAAACCTGGGACGGCGGCGGAACTCCGGCAAAGCGTCTCGGAGGCTGTGAGAACCTCCGTGATTGTGGTTAGTAGCTAATAATCTCTTTAGCTAGTGTAGCTATTGTGTAACGTTAGCTAGGCTATAACGGTAACGACGTTAGCTGGTACTGTAACCTTGGTGTGCAAACCCGCTCCCAAACCATAATCTTTGGATGCCGTCTGTTCATACGCCTTTACTTACATTTGTGTATTTTAATATTCTTACGCCCTGACGTTACACGTAAACGGCAACATTGTTTCAGGTTATATCTGAGAGACGCGCGTCATGTCTCAGCATTTCAATAAGCCCCATTCTATATTGAGTAGATTCAGTAGAACCAAGCAATTTATTGTATAACCTAGCTATTTACCATAAGTAACAATTAATTAGCTGGCAATTGTCCGAAAATGCCCAGGATAATGTCAATTTACAAATAGACACGATTTGCATTCGTGTCCTTTTTTACGTTGCTTGTGGCTGGCATTGGTGTGTGACATTGTTCAGCAAAGCAGAAGAGAACACATGTCCTGGCATCACATAGCGGTGCCTTTTGTGTGGCTGTGGTTGAATGGGCAGTGCATGGTCTCCCTTGATCCCATTCCCTTCTCTTTCCCTGGTCCTGTATAGGCCCTTTTTATGCTGGGTGGAATTAATATTTGATGCATTAGTATTGATCCTGATGGTCTTTTATGTTATAAGCTAGCTAGAACCATTTAGTCTTACAGGAGCCTGGGCTCTTTCTTTGCTGAAAGGACAATAGTATGTTATCATGATTTGAGCACTGGTTGAGTATTGTGGTATGTTTTGGACTCTGTTGATTGGAAAATGTTGTGATGGCTTGACATAAATATAAAGTAAATTAATTGCCCATATGCAATGCTGATGAAGCAATGAGATTTAATCATTCAAGGGTCCTATATGTTTTCTGTGTTATTTATCCATCTGTGTGTGTCTGCAGAACTTTGCAGGGTTGTTGACCTCATGATCTCATGATTTTACATCATGAGATTGCTCCACTGTAAAATCGTCAGTACACTGTCCATGTCATCTGATTCACCATGTCATTCTCTCCTTCTCTTGTAAGTGACGCAACCCGTACAAAATCCCAGCAAAGAACCCATTCAGGGAACTTGTGCAGACCATGTATCTCAGATCTTTCTATTTACAGACATCTCCGTTTGAGTCTCACGATAATTATGAGTGATGTCAACAGGCGTAGTAATCTTGTGATGAGGTTTGACGCTGCCTGACGTCTGACAGGAAGCACAGGTTCTGGAGTGTGTTGTGTCTGGTTGAGCAGATGATCGTCACTGTAATGGTTGCCATAGTAACGGAGAACAAGCGCTGTTTTGTGGAGAACGCGGAGTATAGCTCACATGGGAATCCCTTGAGGCATGCTCCAAGCATGCTTCCTGTGTATGTGTCACATTTGTCAATGCGGCTGCTTGTTTTCTTCCCCTGTGTCTGTCCTTTTCGGTGTGCCAATCGACAACGTTTCCATCGTTCATCTGAACGGCTAGATTTCACAGGACTCTTTTGTGCTCTGAAAAAGATGGATTGGCTCAAGTAATGTCATGTCATGCCTAAATTTAGAGAAAGCTTATGACTAAGATCGAGTTTCACTTTAAGTCATTTCAGATTATATGACACTGAGACATTTTTAGCCCTGTCAAATATCAAGCCTGGGGAATTCTATGGTAAAAACTAGCTAAGAGTGGATATGAATCCCCTGTAAATTAGCAAGCCCTTGCAAACACGTTAAAACAATCTTGCTTCGATAATTGCTGATTAAAAACTAAAATATGTCCAGTGCATTCCGAAAGTATTTATAATCCTACACATTTCACACATTGTTTGTTACTTTGCAATGACAAAGCAAAAACAGGTTTTAAAGTAATTTGTGCAATTTTAATAACAAATTGAAAACAGGAATATCAAATTTATATAAGCATTCAGACCCCTTCGCTCAGTAGTTTATTGAAGAACCTGTGGCACCGACTATATACCCTTCTTGGGTATGCTGCTACAAGCTTGGCACACCTGTATTTGGGGAGTTTCTCTCATTCTTATCTGCAGATCTCCTAAAGCTCTGTCATGTTGGATGGGGAACATTGCTGCACAGCCACTTTGAGGTCTCTCCTGAGATGTTCTGTCGAGTTCTAATCCATCTCTGGCTGGGCCACTCAAGGACATTCACAGACTAATCCTGAAGCAACTCCTGCCTTGTCTTGGCCGTGTGCTTCAGGTTGTTGTCCTTTTGGAAGGTGAACCTTTGCACTGGTCTGAGGTCCTGAGAGCTCTGTCTGGATCAGTGGTGGGTGATGTGTGGTGCCTGGTTTCCTCCAGACGTGACACTTGGGCATTCAGTCCAAACAATTTCACATTGGTTTCATCAAACGAGAGAATCTTGTTTCTCATGGTTTGACTGTCGTTTAGGCACCTTTTGGAAAACTCCAAGTGAGCTGCAATTTACCTTTTACTGAGGCGTGGCTTCCATACTGCCATAAAGGCCTGATTGGTGGAGCACTGCAGAGAGGGTTGTCTTTCTGAAAGGTTCTCCCATCTTCACACAGGAACTCTGTAGATCTGTCAGTGACCATTGGGTCCTCCCTGACCAAGGCCTTCGCCTCTGATTGGTCAGTTTGGCCGGGTGGCCAGCTCTACTGTAGGAAGAGTGTTGGTTGTTCCAAATTTCTTCCATTTAACAATGATGGAGCTCACTATATTCTTGGGAACTTCAATGCAGCACAAATGTTTTGCTGCCCTTCCACAGATTTGTGCCTCAACATAATCCTGTCTCTGAGCTTTTTGGCTCATGGCTTGTTTTTTATTCCTGACATGCACTGACTACTGTGGGACCTTATATAGACAGGTGCCTATTCAAATCCTGTCGAATCAATTGAATTTACCACAGGTGGATTCCAGTTAAGGTGTAGAAACATCTCATGGATGATCAATGGAAATAGAATGTACCTGAGCTCTATTTCAAGTGTCATATCAAAGAGTCTGAATTCTTATGTAAAATGCAATATTTCTGTTTAATTTCATTTATGAATATACAAAAATGTCTACAAACATGTTTTTGCTTTGTCATTATAGGATGTTGTGTGTAGACTGATGAGGAAGAAAGTCGATTTAATCGATTGTAGAGTGTGGCTGTAATTTAGGCCTAGCAAAATGCAGAAAAAGTTAAAGGGTCTGAATATTTCCCAAATGCAATGTAAATGTCTCAGAACTGTTGGTGTGATTTATTATGATGCGTCTCAGATTGCTATCACACCTAGCTTGTTTAGTCCGGTATAATTGAACCCTGGAGTATTTCCACCCTTTAGCCCTGTTTGTTTGGGGAGGTGAGACAAACGAGTTACAGCACTGTGGTCTGCTTGAACAATGTGGTCTCTGGCTGCATTGTTGTGATCTAGCCTAGATATAAATGAGTATGTACACATTGGAAAACCCAAATATTGTCATGTGCAATATTCATATCGCAAGACCGTAAAACATTTTGAAACACTTCTCAGTCTTGTGTGATGTCCTTCTCATAGTTTATTCCAGTCCCTGCACCTTATCACTTAAGCAGTGCAATTCCTTCTCGTCACTTATATTCTCTATATGTGTCCAATGTGCGAGTGTTTGTTTTAGGTCAGATGCAGTCAACAGATACTACCAAGAGTGAGATCACTTATTTCATGGGCATATGTCTATGATTATGTTTCTAACTGTTCACCCAAGCTTTTGATCTACAATCGTCCTCTGTAGGTGTTGGGACTGTAATATTTTTTGTTCTTTTGGCTCCTGTTTTTGTCTTCACTGTATACTCCAAGTATTTGGATTTTAAATTAATCTTTTATTTGAGGTTATTTCTGTATGGGTTTCACCATGACAATGCTTTTTATACACCAATGTCATTGGGACATTAGATAATGTCCAAGCTAACCACATAATGTTTAGTGTTTGGTCACATATAATTTGAATGGAATAACTGCCTGACGTCTGACACTCATTGATCCCACGAGATGCTGGGTATCTTCTTTGGTGTAATTCTGCAAGGAAAATCGTTTTCAACTGGATATAAATCTTGGCCAGTTCTTAACAGACCCCAAACATAACAGTATGTTTGGGGTCACTGTTATGGTGTGCTGTGAATATTGAGCAGTTCCTTTTTTTCTGCCACTCTGTCCCGTCGCCATCACTCTGGTATCTTCATTTTTGTCTCATCTGTGCTTTTCCCAACTATGCTGTCTTTAACGTGTCTGTTGCTGTTGCAATCTGCAACATGGCCATCCTGCTGGTGGATTTGCACCTTGCTGTATAGCCTCTGTAGTCCTGCTGTTAAGGACATCTATTGATGGCAGAACATCTTCGAGAGCATTCCTGATCTGTCAGACAGTTTCCTTCTAATATTTTTACAGACTCCAAAGGCAAATGCAATGGTTATATTGAAGACTAGACACTGAGTGCTCTCATATGCCTGCACATGGGATGGAACACACTTTATTAACCAGAAACACCTGTCAAGGCAATTTTCCCATCTTTGGGGTCCTGAAATAGGGGGACTTTGAATAAAAGGTGTTGTTGTTTCTGAATGGTGATACCAACATGTACACAAATATCCTCAAATAAAAGCGAAGAGTATACTGCACCGTAACCCTGTACTAGGTGGCCTACAAACGTTTCAAATCCAGACTATTGGACTATAGAGACAAAAGAAGATAAAATGCTTTCTGTCACAATATTTACAGAGGGCTCCCAAGAATTGCAAATCTTTTTTTTTTGCACACATTGTGCTTCCCTGTAATATGCAGTATATGCAATATTAGAGTCTTTACAACAAGCAAGTTAGGTCAAGTTAGGTCAAGAGTGGTTGAACCCAGCAGACTGTGGTCATGGGAAGGACTGGAGCGGTAGATGAATACATGTACGTGTGTGTGTGTGTACATATGTGTGTGTGTACGTGTGTGTGTGTGTGTGTGTTTCTGTGTACACAAAAGACATTGGCTGCAGTACTAAAGCCCATCTGTTATTACTGCATTTCACCTCTGTCTTTCCATTGCACCACTTAAGATACACAGACTTCTGGAAAAGTGCTTGTTTCTCTGCCCGTCCCCCATTGTTAGGATTTAACCCCCTGGGCATGCTGGAGTCATCGTGGATGTAGAGTGATAGGTGTTTAGAATATCCAGGGCCAGACTGATAGCCCAGCTAAGACAGCTTGGTTCTCTACACTGATTCTCCATTAAGAGATGTGAAAGAAATATGTATGATTTGAAAGGCAGGGAGCAGGTGGCTACGCCCCAAACAGAGCCGTCTTCCACCTCCGTTTCTCCTCTTTCATCACTGCCTTTCTTCTTTCTTTCTCTTTTGCTCTCGCTGTCAGGCTGTGGTTAGGATTCACTGTGGCCTTTGATTCTGCAGCCCTCGCACATCTCTACAGGAGCTGAGCCAGAACAAACTCTCTTCCCCCCTTCTCTCTCTCTCTCTCTCTCTCTCTCATCTCCCTCTCTCCTCTTCTGTCTCTCTTAGTCCACTCTCTCTGCAACGTGAGCTGTGTCACAAATATAACTGGTTTCTGGTATAGTGGTTCCACCACTGCCCTGCCTGTTGCGTGACAGGAAGCTGCTACTGGCTGATATTCTCCTCTGCAGCGCAGGGCAGGCTGATGAAAGTAATGTTGAGCAGAGCAGCAGAGCTGACTGTGAGACCCTCTGTTGTTTACCATGTGTGTGCGTGTGTGTGTGTGTGTGTTTGTGTGAAAGAGAGAGAGAGACATAAAGAAATAACTAGGAGTGGGGGAAGGAGGGAGAGCAAAAAGAGAAACTAGGTGCACCAGCTGAACAGGAAGGAGTTGATCTTGAGTGTGTCCCCACGCGCCCTCCCTCCCTCCACAGCAGCCATACAAAGACCCTCTACTTGGGCTGTGTCCCCATGCGCCCTCCCTCCCTCCACAGCAGCCATACAAAGACCCTCTACTTGGGCTGTGTCCCCATGCGCCCTCACTCCCTCCACAGCAGCCATACAAAGACCCTCTACTTGGGCTGTGCTGCTGTGTGTTTGTGTGTGTGAGTACTTTTACCGCAGGCAAATAAATTGACTAGGAATTCAAATCAATCTGCTGAAGTACTGAAGAATGCAATTGTCTCTATTTCAAATGTATTTGATTGCAGCTAAGCAGTGATGATAATAACAAAATAATAAGTGCATTTCAGCAATTGTTCATGTGACAAAAATGTCTCACTTACATATAAAATATGTTGCCTAGTATACTGCATGAGATGTGCCACCAGATGTGTGTTTTTCTCCCGGGGCTGAAATGATCACTGTATTTTCTCCTACCCAGACGCAAGATTACATAGAATATCCCTCCTAGTGTTAAATTAGCATCACTTCACCTTGGCCGCAAACAAAACACAGGCGTATTGATTTCCAGCTGATGTTTCTACCCAACACCATTACCATTCAGGAGAAATAGCAGAAATCCAAACACGATTAATCAGACTTCTCTGCAGGCCCCTGTTATTTCACTGGCTGGGTTGGGGCTTCTCATCCGGAGATGATCCTGACCAATTTAACAGACTGATGATTGGGTGCCAGGTGGGCCAAGCATGTGCATTCAGTACAGCTGTGCACTGTGCACTTTCAACTATAAGGCACGAGGGGTGTGGTATATGGCCAATATACTACAGCTAAGAGCTCGGATACAGCCCTCAGCCGTTGTTTATGGACCATGTACCATAAATCCTGAGGTGCCTTTTTGCGGCATACAGTCTGATATACCGAAGATTTAGGCCAATCAGCATTCAGGGCTTGGGACACCAGGTTTATAATAGCATAAGGTTCCATGTTGCTAATTCTTAACACTATTAGAATTAATGATTGACTTTCCCTAGTTGTTTTCCTTGGCTGACTTTGTCCTGGACTGACCCATATGACTTACGCCAGGCCTACTGTGTGAGGGCTTAAGTTATTTTTTTTTTACTTTGCATTACTTTGAATATGGGAAATGAAATCATCCACTTCTCTATGAAACTCTAAACAGGATGTGGCGACGTCACAGCAGAGAGGAGGTGGAGGTGGAGCGGCCATTTTTGTTTTGTGGTCGGCTGCCTCTGTTGCCTTGGTGACTGACTGGTGAGGTTCGTCCTCCGACTGCCTGAACTCTATGCGTTCACTGTAGCGAGCAAACCCCCAAACCCCCTCTGTAGTCTGAGAAACATTAGCCAGGAACTGAGGCCCAGAGGCCTAAAGGTGCAAAGGCCAATTTTCAACCCCAGGCTGGTTCCTACGTCTTCTTCAGAGGGATCTCAGTATAGCCCTCCTCTGGGGCCAGAGGGTCGGGCTTCGACCCTTCAAACTTTCTGTTGAACTGAGCCACTGTGGTGTTGTGGCCATCTCATACATGCGTCCGTAATCTAATCCATTTGTTACAGTTGATGCTCATGATCAGACAGCGCGGAAGTGAGCTTTAAATAGGTTTTGAAAGCTGGTAGAGCACATGCCTCGGCTGTGGTTTACTGCACTTACTTCTGCCATTCGGATGTGTCTCTGACTCACACATTGTTTTTAGTTTCAATAAAACACAGCTCAAATGGCGAATTCACATTATTCTCTGGCCACTCAAATAAATAATGCATGGCTGCCTGCTACTTTTAGTTTGCTCCTCACACCCTCTGCTTTTTCTCTTTCAAGAGGGGCTAAACATGTCTCTTTAACCCCTGGACACATACGCACGACAAATAATTAGACACAGTCAGCATTTACTATTCCATTCCCCATTTATCTTCTAATAATCAGTCGTTTGGAACGTGTCTCTGATTAGTAATAATAGAAATCAAGAGAAAGAAATGGAATGCCATGTGAGTGACGTGAGAGCGTCTGTTTTTCACTTCCTCTGACCACAAAGAATGACCCTAATGTCATTCTTGAATGACCCTGGTCCATGGAGCGCAGCCTGCCTTCCGGCGTGTAGTGTCTGTCTCCCACCTTAACAAAACATTAGTCAGAACAGGTCAGCTGGGAAGAGCACAGGATCGGGTTTTCCAACCTCAGCTCCTGAACCACTGCCCAGTCAGAAGGGAAGCTGCAACACATTTTTCCCACTGACACCGTGCTGATTGTGCTCTATGTAACTCCTTCTCCGGGACTCTGGCCTGTTCTTGGACTCATTCCACTGCCTCTCCACAGTATTGTGAACCCGCTCCAGGCGGATCATACGCCCCGGTGCTTTTTCATAAGGACACAGCGTGCTTGGAGCTCAGGGTTCAATACCTAGGACTTCCTCCTGCTGTGTCCTAACTGGAACTTGTTCAACACTGTTTTGTGTGCACTACGTTTGACCAGTTCCTATGGTGGAAAGTAGTGCACTATGTACTACAGGGTGTAGGGTCCCGGCTGTGACACGGGCTTTGTACTGGGTCCATGGTGCTGCCTCTTGATATCCTGTGATGTTAACAGCAAAACTGATCATAACACAGGATGTAAAGGTTGTCTAGTGAGAGGAGGTGGTGTGGGTGAGCTGAATGACAGTGTCTGTGTGGAGTTGACAGGCATACCCAATATATATACAGCTCTGTAAAAAATTAAGAGACCACTGCAACTTTTTCTTTTCTTTCCAAAAAATTTGAAAAGGAAAGTTTTGAGTGAAGAACAGAAGCGTTCAATTTGCAGTGGTCTCTTAATTTTTTCCGGGGCTGTATATAATATATATGTATACATGCTGAATGGTTTCTGAAAGGACCCATATAAGCCTCGGCCTACACATCAAAGACAATACCTACTGGACATAGCACAGTAGGACATATATATCGTTGTAGTATAGCAGTATAACACACAACATTGTAGTATAGCAGTATAACGCATAACATTGTAGTATAGCAGTATAACATATAACTAGGGATGCACCGATAAGAAAATTATTGGCCGATACTGATAGCCGATGTTCATATAATATAATTAACTGATGCCAATACCAATACCGATGTTTTGACATTTCTGTAACTTTCTACCCTGTCATAAATTAAATTCAAATGTTGCTTCTAATTTCAGCTCATTTTAAGTAATTTTTGGACGAAAATAAAAAAAAAAATCAAAATAAAAGCCATCATTGAACTATATAAAGCAATATAGTTAACAATCTAGTCTGTACATTTTATGTTTAATGTCTGTTCCAATATTGTTCTTGTCTTTTCTTTTTTACAGACTAGATTGTTAACTCTATTGCCTTATACATTTCTATTATGGCTTTTATTGTGATAAAGAAAATCTGAGTGCTGCCAACATAATGTCCTGCTGCTAAAATAACGCTAATGAAGCCTCGTTTGGCCATCACTAAGTATAGCAGTACAATGTATATAACATTATTGTATAGCAGTATTACATATATAACATTGTAGTATAGGAATTATAGCATGTATAACATTGTAGTATAGCAGTATAACACATTTAACATTGTAGTATAGCAGTATAACACATTTAACATTGTAGTCTAGCTGTACAGTATAACATTGTAGTATAGCAGTATAACATATAACATTGTAGTCTAGCTGTACAGTATAACATTGTAGTATAGCAGTATAACATATAACATTGTAGTATAGCAGTATAACACATTTAACATTGGAGTATAGCAGTATAACATATAACATTGTAGTCTAGCTGTACAGTATAACATTGTAGTATAGCAGTATAACATATTTAACATTGTAGTATAGCAGTATAACAAATATAACAAAGCAGTATGACGTAAATAACATTGTAGTATAGCTGTACAGTATAACATTGTAGTATAGCAGTATAACAAATATAACATTGTAGTATAGCAATATAACAAATATAACAAAGCAGTATGACGTAAATAACATTGTAGTATAGCAGTATAACATATATAACATTGTTGTATAACAGTATAAAATATATAACATTGTAGTATAGCTGTATAACCTTAGGACAATGAAGGCATGTAAATTAAGTGAAGGCATAATCCAGCCAGTCTGCTCCAATGTGTCTCCTGTCTGTCTGGCTGTCTGTGTGGGCGAGGTTCTGTACTGTAGCATGTCAGCTTTCTCTCTGGCTGTCTGCATTTGTAAGCAGTCTTACTACAACTGATTCAATGTGTTATTGAACCAAGTTGTGCACTTGACTGCTATTAGCCTACCTCACCTCAATGCGTTTTCTGTGAAGTAGCTCCCGGATGGGCGCGTCTTCTTGATTAAATAGAGTAACGGTATCACGATGTAATGTTTTTATGGTGGCTTTGT
>JACXGI010009120.1:6238-31420 GCA_016801175.1 Esox masquinongy
GTCTATTCTGACAGACTCACCCTAACCAACCTGTATCAGACAGGTGTCCTACACATGGCATGGTCTATTCTGACAGGCTCCCCTTATTTGGTGAATTTCATATTCTTCCCTCAACACACAGATACCGGATGCCTCAGTTTAAACCCAATAGGTTCAAATGTTCATTTATTCAACACATTTTCTTAAGCCATAATGATGTTTAGCTACTTTGCATGTCAATTGTCTATTGTTGTTGGGTTTTTGGGTTTTTCTATCCAGCCTTGTATATTTATGACCATGTATTCTCTTTAACTGTGTGTTGCAAAACAAATTGTCCCTAGGGGATAATAAAGACTCTACTCTCTCTCCACCACTTCCCACCACACAGCCGACAACCTCTCACCTGCCTCCTGCCCCTATGCAACCCTTGACCTCTGCTGAGGCAGCAGCCTGACTCCTTACCTGACCTATGACCTAGATGTCAGCCGCTAGAACTGCTCAGCACAGCAGAGGATCTGGATGAAGACGAGTTAGAAGCTATGGGGCTATGGCCAGGATCCAGACTGGTACTAGTTAGCACACACACACAAACACACACACACACACACACACACACACACACTGGCTTCTTGTATGTATTGTAGATATTCTACAAATGTTAAATGCATTCTTGATTAAGGCAGTTCCTGTTGGACATAAAATCTTGTTTTTTTTTCTTTTTACATATTGTTAATAGTTAATTTCCCTGTTGTTGATATCTTGTAGATATCCTGTTTATCAGAATGGTTGTTACACATTAATATGCTCTCATGTATATTTTTAAGTTTCACTGCTGATAACGTGTACTTAGTTGATCAAAATGGTTGTTCTTGTATATATCCAGATGACCAAAATGGTTTTTCTTATATATATTCAGTTGATCAAAATGGGTGTTGCACATTACTATGCTCTCGTGTATGTAAATATACATTTTAATTGTTCCATTGTTGATACTTTGTACATTTCCAGTTGATCAAAATCGTTATTGCACATTAATATGCTCTGATTTGTGTAAATATATTTTGGAAATTGCAATGAAAGTAGATCCTACTGTTGCAATCTTTTACATGACAAATTAATTTAATTAAACAATTTAAGCAAAGATTCTTGTTTTCATTATTCATGGACCCACAAAACATGGCAAACCTCTCTTAATAGATGAAGTAATGTCATGAAAGGAAAACTGAATGTCCTGAGATCTCATGTTGTAAAAATTACAATTTGTCATGAAGGGAAGGATCTCAGCATTCAGAATCAATGCATTATAAATGTAATATTTACAGCTTTCAATCAACTGACATTCAACAGTGCATACAAACTTGTAAATGTTTTTCATAACTCTTTATATATACACAGACACATATTTATATACTCACATACACATTCATGCATATACACACACACACACACACACACACACACACACAGAACAAATTCACAAAGCATTCTTTTGGAAAGATAGCGAAAGGATAATTGGATTGATATCATCCTGCCTCCTGCCTCCTCCCAACACTGGATCCCTATCAGTTTGCCTACCGGTCAAACAGGTCTACAGAGAACGCTATCTCCACAGCTTTACACTCTGTCCTGACCCACCTGGACAAAACCAACACCTAGGTGGAGAGTGTGTCCAGCTTCAAATTCCTGGGTGTCCACATCTCCGAGGACCTTTCCTGGTCCTTCAACACATCAGCCCGGGTTAAAAAGGTACGGCAGCGCCTGTACTTCTTGAGGAGGCTGAAGAAGGCCCGTCTGTCTTCCAAGATCTTTGTGAACTTTTACCGCTGCACAGTCGAGAGAATTCTGACTAACTGCGCCACAGTGTGGTTTGGTCGGTTGCTCCGTAGCCGACTGGAAGGCCCTGCAACGGGTGGTGAAAACCGCCCAGCACATCACTGGTGCCCAGCTCCCAGCCATTGAAGACCTCCAGCGCAAGCAATGTCTGCGCAGGGCGCGCGGCATCACCAGGGACCCTTCACACCCATGCCACAATCTGTTTGCCCTCCTCCCATCAGGCAGGCAGTACAGGTTTCTCCGTTCTCACACCAGCAGGCTCAGGAACAGTTTCTTTCCATCTGCTGTAACCCTGCTGAACTCTGTGACTTCCCATCACTAACTATGCCCACCCTCTGCACTACTGGACTAATCTGATAAGATTTTTCACTTCACGTGTCATTGCTGCTATTCCTGTATTTCATTTGCACATGCCGACTTGCACTTTAAACTTGCACCTTAACCCTGCCCTCACTGCACATTGCACATTTAGAACTGCCACTGTGCTCGCATTTTCAATTGTTACACACTCGTCTACCTCGGGAACCTCATTGCTGCTATCCCTGCATTTCAGTTGCACATGCTACCCTACTCCTTCAATTTGCCTCGATTGCAAATCCAGAATGCCATTGAGAATTGCCACAACTATTTATCTCACTTGTAGATACATTATACTTAATACCTGTACATTTTCGGTAAATTTGTGAATTTTTCAGTGCCATATGTAATGCATTTGCATTAATTGCACACTTATTCATTCCACTTGTATATACTTGTACTTGTAAATTCTTCTGCACTCTATTTGCACTTCCGGTTAGACGCAAACTGCATTTCGTTGTTCTGTACTTGTACTGTTCAATGACAATAAAGTTGAATCTAATCTAATCATGAAGAATGATTCAGGACCTGATCATATCTTTTTCAAAAAAAGGTCAGTTGAAAATTGGACTGAGGTAGGATTTGAACCAATGTGTGGAAGAAGGGTCATTTCAGGGCACATTTTTTTTTGTTTTTTTACAAGCGACAGATAGGAGTTACTTTAGGGCATATTTTCCTCTGCATTCAGCTGGCACCTACATTCTGTTCATCCCGATTAGACGAGACAAACATCATTGCACACACTGGATTTGAACCTGGGTCTCCCATGTGAGAGGATGTGTCTTTAACCACTACGCCACAAAACCATACGCATGCTAAGTGTCTGTAAAGCGCCTCGACATTAGATCATTTTGTCATGCATTAACATCATGACAAGTTTGAATAATTCGCTAGACGCCATTAAGCATTGTGTTAAACTGACTAATGTTTCTTATTAAGTTTACTTCCACCACAAATAGCTATGAACTGTATGGCTTTTGCCACTGGTCATTTTAACAGCTTACTAGCCAGTAATAAGCTTACTAGTATCTACTAACTTACTACTTGGAATTGTCAAACAAACTGAGCAATTGCTAGCGAGACTGAAGATAAACTTTACACTGCCAAAGCTATTTAATTTCATGGGACAACAATGCTCGTTTTTCTTTCATTCTTTCATTTTCTTTACAAGTCCTGATTTCAGATGTGTTTTATTATTTAACTTGAGATTACTTATGTCCACAGCATTAACCTCATATCAAAGGTCAAGCTTTGTGGTAGTAGAGTGATGTTTTGGGATGCTTTGCTTTATACTTTGAAGACTTTCCCTCACTGAAGGAATCAAACATTTTCCTGTTTTGTTGCAGTTACAATGTTTTGCAAAAGTACTCAAAAATATTTGCGTTGCAAAATGTGATTGAAATTGATTTATTTTTGCTGTTCTACAAAGTCATATACAGAAATACAAACCGAATAACTGAAGTCATTGCAAAACTATTTACCTTCTTTGTTAAGGCAAAACTAAATTATTTCTGTAGACAAAATTGGCTTTACAAATCATTAGATGGACTTTGTGTGAAATAATAAGTATTTGCATTTATTTTCAATGCAGACATGATCACCACAAAAAAAACAAACGAATGGCTATAAAAAATATTGTTATTTTTTCTCAGAACAAGTGGTTTACTTAGCATAAGGCCTTCCTAATGACATTTCAAAAATAATTTTAGAGTTCTAACTTCATCACATCACATGACAATGTTTTCAAAATGACAAAAATAAGATACACTTCTGTGAAAAACTTTTCATGTGGAATTATTTGCTCAGTTGTGATGGTTCAACAACATTGTCTAGATGAACAAGAACAGTGGCAACCAAGGAATGTGTGGAAATGTGTTGTTATTCGGTGGTTTGGTAGAGAATTATGGGGGTGGTCATATCGGAGAATGGTCGTATGTAGGTAAATTTACATAGGTAAATGTGTCATATATAATGTAACCAATACACCTAGTGATGGCCATTCAAGGCTTCATTAGCGTTATTTTAGCAGAAGGATATTATGATGGCAGCACTCAGATTTTCTTTATCACAATAAAAGCCATCACTGAAATGTATAAGGCAATATAGTTAACAATCGAATGGCCATCACTACATCTACAGCTACACATGACAACGTTACCCACTAGAGGGGGGGATAGCATAGGAAAAGTAAAGGTTTCTTAAAAAATCCCAATGCTTAAAACCAAAGTATGAATATACATTGCATATATACTGAATATACATTAGTGTTGTCAAAAATTTTCATAGATATCGATTCGGAATATTTTAAACGGTTTTAATACTCATTTTCCGCAGTATCGATTCTGGAAGTGCGCTTTCTCGCGATCTCTTCTCCCGGACAGCGAGCAGACACACACACCGCTGCAGCGCCTACATAGATAGCCCCGCCTCCTCTCTCACTCCCAGTGCCGCGTCTTCTCGTCTCTTTCGCTCAGGTTAAATAGCTCATTCTTGACACTTCCATCTGGAACACTCATGTTGTTTAAAGGCTTACCTAGACCATTTAGTTTTAAATTGCCTTCTATTTTTCCAGTTGACACTCCAGTCGGGAAAATGTGTTTCTCTACTTCTCTTAAAAAGAATAATCTATCTATACGCTTCATATTTCAAAAGGAAATTGTTTCTATTCCTTATGTTACAGCTTATTGGAATGTGTTTATTAATGGTGTGTGTGGGAGAAAGGTATGGCTTTTACCTGAGAAATACCTACTTGTCAACAAGATCAAAGAAGTGTCCTTCAAAATTATACATACATTTTTACCTTACAAGTCATTATCTGAAAAAATTAAAAAACGACATTACCTCTAATTGTGCCTTCTGTGATGATCTTCCAGAAACTTTCTTGCATTTATTTTGGTATTATTCGTATGTAAAAAGGTTTTGGCAGGTTATCTGTAGATTTGTAGTTGACCATATTCATGAAGACTTTATAATATTATGGGAGAATGTGTTTCTTGGCTATCATGTTGATTTGAAAAATGAAGAAAAACTGTTTTACCTTCTTAATCTGATCTTATTAATGGCCAAACATCATATTCACAAGAGTAAATTTAGTAAAAGAAAACCTCTTTTCCTTGTTTTTTTAAAATACTTAAAACTGTATGTTCAAACCTTTGCACCCTCTTTAAACAAGAAGGCTGTTAAAACAATTGATATTTGTGCTTTGTATAAGGTATTTACCTAATTTTTGTAAACCCTCATTGGTTTTGGTTGACAAAGAAAACAAACAGCTGGAGTTGTGTTTGAAAATACTTTGTCTTTGAGACAAATGAACAAGGAAAGAAAGGATACAATCAAGCCCATGTGCAAGCGATGCTACTGAGCAGTGCTGACGAAAGGTGCTAACTAACACAACCAATTTAGCAAAGCAGCGGAAGGACTGACACGCCGACCTCTGTGAAGAACTTCGAAAGGTTGGAGACGTCTTCCCTTGTAACATCGCTGAAGTATTTAAAAAGATGCCCAGTAAACTGTTGTTCTGATGTTGGCCCAACAGGCATTTGTAATTCTCAAAACTAAGCCAACCCTCCTCAGAGCTATCAAACATGAGGAATCTCAGACAGCAGTTTCAGTTGATAGGTAAATACTTTGACTATGTCAGAAGTAAATTAACTGATGCTGTTCTGCTTAACACACAGTACTATTAACTTTACTTAATTGATAAGATACGTTGATTAGATAATTTAGTATTTTTTAAAGGCCTGATCTAAAGAGAAGAAAATGAATGTTTTTTATTATGAATTAGAATATACTTTATTTCATTATCTTAAGGAAACAAATATCCATATTATTATTACAGTATTAGTACAATTACTCAGCTGTTCTCTGCTGCTAGCATAGATAAGAAAAGTCGTACCTCATTATCATGTTATAACCTTGTTTAACATTAAATAAAGCTCTATAAGGTTATGCCCTCAATGTTGTGTAAATGTTCCCTTGTGGTATCGAAAATGGTATCGAATATCGATATTTCTCAAGGTATTGCATTGATTTTAGAAATTCCAGTATTGTGACAACACTAATATATATGTTTTTCTAACATGTTAGAAAAATTCAGGAACAGGACAAAAGTTAACAAAAAGGCTTAAAATAAACACACAAATATATCCTATGTAGCTTTGAAGTAACATTCAATATTAGTCATACATTATGTACTGTACACTACCATTCAAAAGTTTGGGGTCACTTAGAAATGTCCTTGTTTTGAAATGTCCTTGTTTTCCTTGAAAACATACATGAATTGAGTTTGAATAGAAAATATAGCAAAATGAAAAGGAAATATAGCAATTGACAGGGTTGGAAATAATGATTTTTAATTTTAATTCAATCCAATTGCAGGAATTGCAGCCTTTCAGACCTTTGGCATTCTAGTTGTCAATTTGTTGAGGTAATCTGAAGAGATTTCACCCCGTGCTTCCTGAAGCACCTCCCATCACAAGTTGGATGGGCTTGATGGGCACTTCTTACGTACCATACGGACAAGCTGCCCCCACAAAAGCTGAATAGGGTTGAGGGTTGGCCACTCTAATATAGACTGAATACCAGCTGAATGCTTCTTCCCTAAATAGTTATTGCATAGTTTGTGGCTGTGCTTTGGGTCATTGTCCTGTTGTACGAGGAAACTGGCTCGAATCAAACGCCATCCACAGGGTATGGCATGGCATTGCAAAATCAAGTGATAGACCTCCTTCAAGATCCCTTTTACCCTGTACAAATCTCCCAATTAACCACCACCAAAGCACCCCCAGACCATCACATTACCTCCACCTTGCTTGATAGATGGCATCAAGCACTCCTCCAGCATCTTTACATTTGGTCTGGGTCTCACAAAAGTACTTCATGGTGTTCATCAATTGTTCTTGTTCAAACTTAGATTCGTCTGTGCTTTTTTCCAATCTTCCTCTGTCCAGTGTCTGTGTACTTTTGCCCATCTAAGATCTGAGATATGGCTTTTTCTTTTCAACTCTGCCAGGCCAGCATCCCGGAGTCACCTCTTCACTGTTGACATTGGGACTGGTGTTTTGTAGGTACTATTTAATGAAGCTACCAGTTAAGGACCTGTAAGGCATCTGTTTCTCAAATGTGACACTCTAATGCATTTGTCCTCTTGCTCAGTTGTGCACCGGGGCCTCCCACTCCTCTTTCTATTCTGGTTAGAGCCAGTTTGCTCTGTTCAGTGAAAGGAGTAGTACACAGTTTTGTAAGAGATCTTCAGTTTCCTGCCAATTTCTCACATGGAATAGCCTTCATTTCTCAGAACAAGAATAGACTAATGAGTTTCAGAAGAAAGTTCTTTGTTTCTTGCCATTTGGAGCCTGTAATCAAACCCACAATTGCTGATGCTCCAGATACTCAACTAGTCTAAAGAAGGCTTCTTTAATCAACACAACAGTTGTCAGCTGCGCTAAACAATTGCCAAAGGGTTTACTGATCAATTAGCCTTTTAAAATGACAAACTCAGATTAGCAAACACAACATGCCATTGGAACACAGGACTGATGCATGCTGATAATGAGCATCTGTATGCCTACTGTGTGTAGATATTCCATTAAAAAGCAACCATTTCCAGTTACAAAAGTCATTTACAACATTAACAATGTCTGCACTGTATTTCTGATCAATTTGATGTTATTTTAATGGAAAAAATATATGCCTTTCTTTCGAAAACAATGACATTTCTAAGTGACCCCGGTCTTATGAATGGTACTGTAGTGTATGTGGAAGTCTTTTATTTATCACATTGATGCTCAGCACAAAAGGTTAATGTTTATAGAATAAATCATGATCTTATTTTAGAATACTGTAATGTGAATTTCTTCATCTTTATGTTCAGTCTCATTATTTACTTATATTAATAATATAAAACTAAAATACCCTACAGGGCCACACCTTATTATGATATCAATGGTTGACAGTTTTTATGATGACACTAATGTTTGACGAGCCAAATATAATATTTACAAAGGCTGTGTTAATGTACTGTTGATCTAGGAGAACCTGTACTAATAGCGTGCAGAATTGTGTCAGAGGGTATAGTTGTATTCTTAAAGGGATGTAGGTTTGTGTGGTTTAGTTGATAGAGCATGGCGCCTCAATACCAGTGTTATGGGTTTCATTACCACCAAAATGAATATGTATGCACTCAATAAATTATTTAAAAGCAGTATTAATGGGGGGATTATTAGCTATGTACATACAGTTGACAAGGAATGGCAATATATCATAATACATTAAGCTGTTGATTTCATACATACACACCACTTGAACCTGTAGTTCTGATCTTGTTTAGTTCTGATGTCAAAGGAACATCAGAACTAAACAATTACATTCATTTAGCTATAAATAAACTTTTATGCACAGCCATTTTCTGATACTAAGTATTCATTAATATCAGCCCTTCTTAACGGTTTTAATGGAATCTTCATGGACAAAGTTAACCTATGTGCCTTCTGCTTCCAACGCAGCCTAACAGACATTTCTCATTATGTACACAGCTGCATTCAACTGACAAGCCAAGCAATCAGCAGCTTAAAAAAGGCTGAGGAAGAGCTATTGAAATGCCCCTTATCAGTGGATCGCACTGCCGTCCCAGTGAAACAAAAGAGTGAGAACGACTAAACAAAGGATATCACAAACTAATGAAAATAATAACATGCTGCAAAGGCATAGGGGGGATTTTAGCTTTTCTGGATGAATCGCTTTCCTTTAAATTTGTCGCAATATCCTCTTTATGACGTTCAGTCTTCTCCACGATGTGAGTTAGCATGTCGGCCTTTAAGTAAACTTTCTGTTTCCTCTGCTCTTCATGCAGTTGAGACAGTACCACTAATGCGATGTAACTGGATTTGATCATAAACTGATCTCCCTTCAGGGTTCTCATTACATGGATCCTGTTCTAGTGTAAAGCTTTGCTCTTCCTAGGGAGAGAGAGACAGGGAAAAAGGACCAAGCGTCTTTGTCAACAGACAGTTTGTTCCAGAGAAGGAAAACAAGAGGCTTCTAAAATTGTTCTGCATGTTTGCCATTTTTAATCCAAGCACATAAAGAAGCATCCCTAAAACCAGGGAGAAAGTGTGAAGCCAAGCTTCAGAAATGACTGCTGGGAAATGAGCTGAAGCGTTGTTGTTGTTAGCAATAGGAGCTAGTAGGAATCATGAGGTCTCATGTTTAATTTCCTACTCCCTCACCCCCCTCCACAGCAACACACTGGTGTTTCTTTATATGAAAGCTTTGAAGGCTACGTAAGTCCCAAGATATCTATTACCAACCTGATTATTTTTTGGTTTACTGTAACTTAACTCCTCATACATATGGACATCTTGCTCTCTTTCAGATGAATCTATGAAAACAAATGAAGAATGCAATCAGATTGAATCCAAACTGTTAAGTAATGATTTCTAGTGTATGTGGATAGGTGGGTGGGTGGTTGTGTCTGTGTGTCTCTGTGTGTGTGTGTCTGTGTATACCATTAGTCACATTAAGATTGTCATATTTTTTTCAATTGTGCCCTGGCTAAAAAAGCGGCATATACAGTCAAACACAAGACAAAACAACATAAAACACAAGTAAAACAGTTTTGCATGACATGTTTGACTTTGACAAGAAAAATCTCACACCTCTAAAATATAAATACCTGCCTGGTATGTCTCTTTTTCTTCGCTTCTTTAAATAAATTGCAAATCCAACCACTCCCGAAGGAACCAGAAGGCATATTACGGCAATAATAAGAGACTGACGAGTCCTCTTACTATCATTATCTAAACATAAGAGAGGAGTGTTTGAACATTGTTTGCTAAAATGAACTGCAACATTTAAATACTTACTACAACATGCTTAAATACAACACTACAGTGAATGCCTGACTACAGCAGGACAGTAAAATAAATCACAGTATGGATGGGCCTGGGCTGTGAGAAGGGCATTCTTATTCACTATATTCCAAACTTTTAGGAGAAAATATGTCATGAATTGCTCATACCTGTCATCATATTCCCCATGCAGGATTCTGTGACATAAAACATCACATTCTCCTTGGTAACAGGGTTGGCAGCCTCACATCTGTATGAAGTCCTGTTCTGTTTGTCCACTTCCAGAGGGAGAGAGAGCTTGATGGAAAGTTCAGGACTGCTGGTCTGGTTGAGTATCACCTCTCCGCTGTACCAGGAAAGGCTAACGTTTCTCCCATTCTTTACAGAACACTCCACTGAATAGATCTCAATACAAGCTGTAGTCAACGTGGGCCTGGATACAGGTTCTGAGAAGGGTGTTTTGGTTAGATCAATTAATTAATTTTGTTGTGTCAGTTTATATATATGTATTTTTTGTCCCATTCTGACAAAGCGAAAACATATTTTCATAAATTTGTGCCTATTGAAATAAAATACTGAACTCATGTACGTAAGTATTCAGACCCATGACACTCTAAATTGAGCTCAGATGCATTCTGTGTCCTCTGATCATCCTTGAGATGTCTCTAGAACTTAATTGGAGTGCACCTGTGGCAAAGGTAAATGATTGGACATGATTTAACACACACTTCTATATAAGGTCTCTCATTTCACAGTGCATGTCAAAGCAAAAACCAAGCCATGAAGTCCAAAGAATTGTTTCAAGGCATAAACATAGGGATGGTTATAAAAATCGCATTGAAAGATCTCAGGAGCACAGTGGGCTCTATCATTGTGAAATGGAAGAAGTTTGAAACCACCAAGAGTTTTCGTACAGCTGGCCAACCAGCCAAACTAAGCAAAGGGGTCCTTGGTCAGGGAGCTGACCAACACCCCAAAAGCCACTCTAACAGCTTTGAGAGTTTAGAGATGTAAGAAAGGACCAACCATCTCTTCAGCACTCCATCAATGAGGCAGATTGGCTAGATGGAAGCCACTCTTGAGTAAAAGGTATATGACATGCCACCTGAAGGATGAGGAAAAATATTATTTGTCCGATGAGACCAAAGTCAAGTGCTATGTTTGGTGAAAACAAGCTCCTGCTCATCACCTGGTTAATACCATCCCTGTGGTAAAGCATCTTTGTGGGACCAGCATGTTATGGGGATGCTACTGAGCGGCATGGACTGGAGGACAGGTAAAGATTGAGGGAAGGATGAATGGAGGAAAATACAAAGAAAAAAACCTGATGCCGAGCACATAGGACCTTAGACTGGGGGTGAAGATTCATCTTTCAGCATGATAACGATACAAAGCACACAAGACAACGCTAGGTGGGTTGGGGACAAGTCTGTGAATATCCTTGAGTGGCTGAGACAAAGTCAAGACTTGAAACTTATTGAACATCTTTGGGGATTACCTCAGGTCCATCGATGCTCCCCTTAAAATCGGACAAAGCTTGAGAGGAACTACAAGGAAAAATGGGAGAAACTGCCCAAATCCAGGTATGTAAAGCTGGTATATACATACTGAATAAGGCATGAAGCTGTGATCGCTGGCAAAGGTCCTTCTAAAAATACTGAATATAGGGTCTGAATACTTGTACATGAGAGATTTGTGCATGAGATACACTACCGGTCAAAAGATTTAGAAAACCTCAATTCTTCCAGATTTTATTGAAATTCACACTGTTTAATGTCTTAATGTACTCTGAAATTAATGCATAGAACAAATAAACAATTTGCGACAAAATGATTTGGTTTAACATAATGTAATCTACATTTTTTTACTCATCAAAGTAGCCATCTTTTGCAGATATAACAGCCGAACACACTCATGGCATTCCTTCTAGAATGGAAATCAAATATTGAAAAGTTCTTCTCAACACTGTTGCAGAAGTTCCCACAAATGTGTTGCACTTGTAGGTTGCTTTACTTTTACCCTTCTGACCAGTTCATCCAAAACCAGCTTGATGGGGTTTAAGTCTTGAGTCTGTGCTGGCCATACCATGATTTGAAGCTAACCGTCTTGTTCTTTTCTTCTAAGGTAGTTCTGACCTAGCCTGGAGGCATGTTTTGGGTCATTATAAGATTAACCCCTGACCAATAAGACGTACACCAGAGGACATGGTGATGCAAATACTGTAGCTGTGGTAGACGTTTTGGTTCAGGGTGCCACTCACTCTGTGCAAGTCACTGACTCTGGATCCAGCAAAAGACCCCGGACCATCAAGCTTCCTCCTCTATGTTTGACAGTTGATGTCACACACTGTGGAACCATCCTTGATGAACCGAAATGTTGATTAATCGGTCCATAACACCTTCTTCGAGTGTTAGATAGTCCACAGGCAGTGCTTCATGGCCCAGGCAAGCCTCTTCTCTAGTATCCTACTTAGCAATGGCTTTCTTACTGCCACTCAACCTCTCAAATAATGCTTAATAGGGTGTTATAACACAGTCTGTTCCAACACTGCTTTTATATAGAAACATTTACATTTCACCGGTAGTGTATATACTTTCACTTCAGATTAATAAAATAAATCCCCTAAAAATGTGGAGTATTGTGTGTAAACTAGTGAAAAGAAAAGTGAAAAAAATGCACTTACACATAAACATTTTAAAAATGGGGTGTAGACATTTAATAGTCGTCTACATGTATAAAAATACCCTTTAAATAAAAGCAGACATTTTGTGCTCTGATCATATAAAACAATTAATCTCAAATTCTAAATGATGTATACACATTTGTGGGGAGTGTTCAATACCAGATCATCAAATCAGTCGGTGTAACAGGCTCCAAATGTATTCTATAATAGGAATGCAGTATACTGTAAGCGGTGAAACCATTTATTACATCTTACCATACACAGTGAGTTGATATGTTGTCTTGGCACCTCCCTTTCCATCTACAACATACATCCCTGAATCACTGGTTTTTAGATCTCTGATGGTGAACTGTCCAGTCTGTTGGTCCCACTGAATTCTGTCTTTGAAACTGTTTTTATAGGATGAGTCTATGTTTCCTTTAACCACCACAGCTGTGGTACCACCATTATATAATAAAGAGCCACCTTGCTTTGTTGGATTAGAAAATGTGATGGATTCTCCAACAACCTTTGTCAGCATCTCTCCAACAGTCTGGCTGATAGAGAAACACAGTCCTGCAAGACAAAGTTGATACAACAATCAGTTTCATGCATTTGAAAGACTATGTTTTTGGTGTTTGACATATAAAGCTAATAAATGTAGTTACTGTACATTCACAACATTTTGCATGTTTTTGAAAGGTGTTTCAATAAACAAATCACGTAGATATGGTAATTCTTTAGATATAACTTTTTCCACCGGTGGGAGAGTGATGGCAGCAGCGCATCCTGAGGATGCACCTGTTTCCAATCACTGTTTAGTTGTGTTCACCTTCTGCACCTCATGGATTATTGTTTGTCTGTTTGTGTCCGTGCTGGTGCGCTTTTTGCAATTACCAAACAAAATAACTTATATAAAAGACATTTGAATCATTCGTTTTATTTCTTTTTCCTTTTTGCCTCTCTTTTACACACTCGTTACACTCGCACCGTCACAGAATAATCCGTCCATCCCGAGGCACTTTTTCTTTGCATTATTTTTTTTGGATTTTTCCGTTTCTTTTTTACTCCACACCACTCGTCCCAGGATGAGCCAGGGCGACCATGGTGGAGAGGCTCCCTGGGCTGGCTACGGAGCTAGAGGATAGACTCCACGCCATGGAGGGACAGATCGGCAGACTGGTATCAGCTCTCGGCGATATAATGTCTCACCTGGCAGCACGGTCGGGAGAGGAGCGCCCTGTTGAGCCGGCCAGGGTGGCTGCGCCTCCCCTGATTGACCGTGGAGTCTAGTCGCGCTCAGGTAAGAGAACTCCGGGGAGCTCTGCCTGAGAAATATAACGGCAATCCGGAGGGTTGTTGTGGTTTCCTTCACCGGTGTGATTTGTATTTCGGTGACAAACCACTCACCGAGTACGAGATTGTGACCACAATAATCACTCTCTTAACTGGGCACGCCCTCGAGTGGGCTCTGGGGACTTGAGGTCGTTTCCCAGTTTCATTGCACCGTTTCGTGCTGTATATGGACATCCCACAGAGGGTTGGGATGGGGGCGAGCAGCTTATGCGCTTGAGGCAGGGGAATAGCACGGCCTCGGAGTATGCCCTATTGTTCCGGACGGTGGCGGCATCCAGCGAATGGAACGAGCCGGCCCTGAGGACCGCTTTCCGCAGGGGCTTGCGGACTGCGGTCCAGATGGAGCTGGCATGTGTGAGCGGTTCCATGCCGCCGGACGCCTTGATGGGCAGCTCCGGGGCCGTGACCGCCTGGCGTGCCGTCCCCGTCTCTCACCCTCTCGGATGGAGCCGGAGCCTGGGGCAATGGAGCTGGGAATCACCCCCACTCTGCGGGGAGAAGGGGCATTTCCATAAGGGGTGTTCCTTGGCCCGCGGACGCAGAGCAAGAGGGGGGTGAATACCCGGACTGTGCAATCGGGCACAGTAGGTGCCTTACGTTTATGCAACACTGCCAGCCCATTCTGCTGTCCGGTTGTACTGTCTGGTGGTTTTCCCTCTCACCCTACTACAGCACTGATTGACTCCAGGGCCACGGGGAGCTTCATCGATTAGTGTAGTTCTACTATAATATCCCTCTCTGTGTATTTCTACTATAATATCCCTCTCTGTGTTGTTCTACTATAATATCCCTCTCTGTGTATATCTACTATAATATCCCTACTATAATATGTTCCTCCACTCATTTATTCAGGTGTTTCCATTAATTGGTCACCCGTCTGAAGGGGCAACTACAAATAGCCTATTGTTGACTGTACTTATTACAATTGAAATCATACTTAAATGCTATTTTTATACAATTATTTGTACTTAAGTACAACACAAATGGTTACAAAACAATATTTTTCGTCTGGGCGTATTGCAAATATGCTTTATCACAAATTAATTTTAACCGCACAATTTAAACCATACAATTTTCTTAGCAAACACTGCATTATAGTAAGAGAAACATATTTTGTATTCGTTTTAGAAACGGAGCCTATCCTTCTCGGACAATTGCAGACGCAGGCGCAAACGTCTGTCCTTAAAAAACAATATAAAATCCAATTACTGTATTAGTGTAGGCACATGTTATCCAAAGTACTTTAGTTGTAGATAATAGTAGCATACGTACCGACAATAAATAGTGGATGTGTCAACCACAGTCTTTCTTGTCGGCTAAATTTCATTATGGACATCATCCAAAGTAAGAGCGATCAACAGATGTCAGGTTTCGAAGGCGGAGGGTGGGGGTGGGGGCGCTGCTCCAGTGTTGAAAGTAGCTTTAACGTTTGAGCTAGGCTGGGAATACACGTCCTGTAGTTGCGCATGTTTCATAAACTCCGTTTATTGAATGAGAATAGTATTACTAGTTTATTTATTTAAAATTATTCGTTCTAAGTTATACCTATCCAAAAAGACACGTTCTGTACTGAGGTGAACTTAGCTTTAAATTCAAGATTCGGACTTTGATCGTCAATACCTCATCAACGAAATCTGACAGAAAGAAACAAATTACATATTGTGAATCTGCTGGCGACTGCGAACAAGCAACACTCCTCTGTTGCGCTCAGTGCTCGAAACACGACTTTACAGTCATGTCTATGGCAGATTAACCTGTCCATGAAGTTATTGATCCACTTTTACACAGCCATCATCCAGTCTGTTCTCTGCACGTCCATCACTGTTTGGTTTGGATCTGCCACGAAACTGGAACGGAACAGACTACAATGGACAGTCAGAACGGCAGAAAATATCATTGGTGCCAACCTGCCCTCCATCCAGGACTTATACGAAACCAGAGTCAGTAAAAGAGCAGGAAACATCACTGCAGATCCATCACACCCTGGATACACCCTGGATACAACCTGTTCCAGTCCCTCCCCTCTGGTAGGCGCTACAGAGCACTGTACGCCAAAACGAACAGACATAGGAACAGTTTCTACCCACAGGCCATCACTCTGATGAACAGTCAACTTCAGACACTTGCCAGGCACAATACCTGTATAACAACCCAGTAACTCTGACCCTAACATCCACCTGTCTACTACTTATTTTTTTGTCATCCTGTAATTCAGTGCTGTTCATACTGTATATATATTGTATATATCATATCCACCTACCTCATGTACATTACACCTCACAAAAATTACTTATTTATTCATTCCAGCATCGTTTGTGCACTCTGCTCCATTACACTATATATATAGATATATAGATCACATCCACCGTCATTATGTAAATAATAATACCTGTACAAGAATATTTATTTACAGCACCCTTTATACCCTGCTCATTGCACTATTGTCTCATCAGTCTTACTATGTTATTGTTTTGGTTTATTATGTGTATTTATGTGTACTGTATATTGCAGTCTGTGACTCTTGTTGAGTGTCCTTTGTTTAATTTTTTTTATGAGTAAGCACATCATGAGCCTGTATTATCCAGAGTCAAATTCCTCGTATGTGTACACATACCTGGCAAATAAAGCTGATTCTGATTCTTCATGTATTCTCAGTTAAGGGAGTGTGTTTAAAGTGCATATTGAATGTAGTTTTTACTGACAAACTCCAATTGTATTGCAACCAAAAAACATAGACCTATCAAAACAACTATAAAGAGCTCAGAATTCGGAGCTCTACCATTTACATGATTATTGATTTGCATGAATATAAAAATGTCAAGGTAAGAATACTTTTATTGCCTGTTATTACAAAAGGTCAATACTTCAGACCCAATGTAACTTTTTTAATAGACCTGCTATAGCGTCATGGACACCTCCCTTACCATGAACATCATTCAGTATTACAATTCAGAAAATTACTTATAGTATTTAAAACATTTTAATTCATAGAAATGTCAATAGCTCGGACCCAATAAAATGTATATAAATAACCAACTGAAATAACCAACTGATATAGCTTCAGGGATAATCTACCATCAACATCCTTTAGTTTGACAATTTTTTAATACTGGAAATTATAAACAGTTTTAAAATCCTTTTTCCATCAAAAATGTTCAATAGCTCACCAATAGCATACCAAATAGCATCCGGGATGTTAGGGTCCGAGCTATTGAGCTGCTCTAACATCTATATTATTTAGTTATACAATCTTTCAATTTGGGTTATTAAAAGTTTTTAATGTTGTTCTCCACCATAAATGGTCAATAGCTTGGACCTAATGAAACTTTTTTTTAAGATAAACAATGTTCAAAGCTTCTAGGACAACTGAAATACCATCAACATCCTTTGGTGTTCTAGTTTTATTACTATATGTTTTAGTTTTATTATATTTAAGTAGATAAATGTATATATAAATTAATAATGTTTGTGTCTTGCAAGGCTGGACAGTAATATCTGCAGAAGATATTGGATATTATGTAAGTGGAGAAACATTATTTATGGGTGGAGAATGGTATTTAACCATGGTCTTTCAGCCATGGTTGTGCTCATAAGTTTGCACACCCTGGCAGAAATTGTGAAATATTGGCATTGATTTTGAAAATATGACTGATCATGCAAAAAAAAGTATTTTATTTAAGGATAGTGATCATATGAAGCCATTTATTATCACATTTGGCTCCTTTTTAAATCATAATGATAACTGAAATCACACAAATGGCCCTGATCAAAAGTTTACATACAATGTTTGGCCTTGTTACAGACACACAAGGTGACACACACAGGTGAAAATGGCAATCAAATGTGAATTTACCACACCTGTGGCTTTTTAAATTGTAATTAGTGTCGGTGTATAAATCGTCAATGTATTTGTTAGCTCTCACGTGGATGCACTGAACAGGCTAGATACTGAGTCACGGGGAGCCAAAAAGAAGTGTCAAAAGACCTGCGTAACAAGGTACAAAGAAAAACCCACAGGTGACCTCAGGAGAAATACAGGTTGCTCTGGATATAGACGGTGTGGTTGTTTCAAGGAGCACAATACGATGACACTTGAACAAAAATGAGCTGCATGGTCGAGTTGCAAGAAAGAAGTCTACTGCGCCAATGCCACAAAAAAGCCTGGTTACAATATGCCCGACAACATCTTGACACACCTCACAGCTTCTGGCACACTGTAATTTGGAGTGAAGAGACCAAAATAGAGCTTTCTGGTCACACCCATAAGTGCTATGTTGAGAGGGATCAGCAAGGCCTATAGTGAACAGAATACCATCCCCACTGTGAAGCATGGTGGTGGCTCATTGATGTTTTGGGTGTGTGTGCTCTAAAGGCACTGAGAATCTTGTGAAAATTGATGGCAAGATGAATGCAGCATGTTATCAGAAAATACTGGCAGACAATTTGCATTCTTCTGCACGAACGCTACGCATGGGATGCTCTTGGACTTTCCAGCATGAAAATGACCCTAAGCACAAGGCCAAGTTGACCCTCCAGTGGTTACTGCAGAAGAAAGGTGAAGGTTCTCGAGTGGCCATCACAGTTTCCTGACCTTAATATCACTGAGCTACTCTGGGGAGGTCTCAAGCATGCGGTTCATGCAAGACGACCAAAGACTTTGCATGACCTGGAGGAATTCTGCCAAAACAAATGGGTAGCTATACCACCTGAAAGAATTCGGGGCCTCATAGACAACTATTAGAAAAGACTGCAGGCTGTCATTGATGTTAAAGGGGGCAATACACAGTATTAAGAACTAAGGGTATGCAGACTTTTGAACAGGGGTCAGTTCATTTTTTCTTTGGTGCCATGTTTTGTTTTATGATTGTGCCATTCTGTTATGACCTACAGTTGAATATGAATCCCATAAGAAATAAAAGATGTGTTTTGCCTGCTCACTCATGTTTTCTTTTCAAATGGTACATATATTACCAATTCTCCAAGGGTATGCAAACATTTGAGCACAGCTGTATATGTGTATGGAGGCAGGAGCATTCCCACTTGATCATGGCTCAAAAAGGCAAAACATTACTATAATGCCTGTAACTTGTAACAAACACGAAACACAGTGACATGTTTAACCTTTGGGTATGGGGCTTCCCTGTAGCTATGCTTGTTCCCAATTCCTGGTTTCTTGTTTCACTCCCAACTCTCAGACTAGCAGGAACCCAGACATGAGCAATCTTAAAAATTATTATTAATTCCCTAAATTAAAGGACTGATAGATGTTGATGTTATGGCAGTTGTCCAAAAAGTCCCAAAAATATATCAGTTGATTATTTTTATAAAAGTCATTTGTGGTCTGAGCTATTAACAAAATTTAATGTAATATTGTGTTAGAAATTATTCATAATTTCCTAAAAATTTAAAACTAATACATGTTAATGGTAGAGCAGCCATCCCTGAAGCTACATCAGTTGGTTATTTTGCTAAAAGGTTTATTGTGCCCGAGCTATTGAAATCTTTTGATGGAAAAATTTTTCAAGATATATTAATACTTTCCAAAATAGAAAAATTGTAAAAGTAAGGGATGTTGACGGTAGACCAGATGTGCCTGAAGCTATATCAGTTGGTTATTTCCATATAAGTTTTATTGGGTCCGAGCTAAATTATTGACCATTTTTGATGGAAAAATGCTTTACAAACTACAAACAATTTCCAAAAATGAAAAATTGCCTACATAAAGGATGTTGATGGTAGATTAACAATCCCTGAAGCTATATCAGTTGATTATTTACATATCAGTTTTTATTGGGTCCGAGCTATTGAACATATTTTATGAATAAATGCTTTAAAAACTATTAACAATTTCCAAAAATGAAACATTGCCAAAATAAAGGATGTTGATGGTAGGTAGAGCAGCTGTCCCTGAAAATATATCAGTGTGTTATTTACATATACATTTTATTGGATCCGAGCTACGGGGCATTTTTGATGGAAAAATGTTTTAAAAACTATTAATACTTTCAAAAATTAAAAAAATTGTAAAACTAAAGGATGTTGATGGTAGAGCAGATCTCCCTGAAGTTATATCAGTTGGTTATTTCCCTATAAGTTTGATTGGGTCAGAGCTATTGAGTATTTCTGATGGAAAAATGCTTAAAAAATTATTAATAATTTTCAAAATAGAAAAATTGTAAAACTAAAGGATGTTGATGTAGAGCAGATGTCCTTGAAACTATATCAGTTGGTTATTTCCATATACGTTTTGTGAAGAGATCGGGGCACCAATGGTGAACCTGAATGAGCTACAGGTACCGCCTCAAGCTACCAGGGGTGACAAGGACTCTAGCAAAATCCAAAACTAGAGAAAAATAATTCAGGAAGGATAAGGAGAGAGCATTTTTCTGTGGTCACCTCCTGCAAAACCATTCCCTTTTTGGGGGTTGTCTTGCTGTTGCCTCTCCAATTCCACCTTTTGCCTTTATGACAGCTTTGCACACTCTTTGTATTCTCTTTACCAGAATAATTCATTCAGATTTGTTCAACCATAATACTGTAATACCTGCCAAAACTGTTTCAGGTTTAGGAAAATATAAATATATTCAGTGAATGAGAAAAGTATTCAAACCTCTGACCAATTCTCCCATATTACTGCAATACTAATGGTATTGACATTTCATTGTTAGATATTTTCTTTATAACACTGAATATCAAAATGCATTATTCTAAGGTTACATTATTTTCACGTTGGGAAATATTTACTTTGTAATGCTTTGTAAATGAAAATCCTCCAGTATGTTACTTGTTTTTTAGCAGACAGAAGCATGTTCTTTCGCTCCATCCACACTTTTGCTCTGTTCATTCTTCCTTAATGTAACTTGGTGGAAGTTTGGAGGAACCAGACGGAGGCTGACTTGCATTTGAATACTTGAATTTAATGAAAACAAACACGGAATGCAAAGAACAAACTGATATAATGCAAAGGGGCTGAAGATATAACAGGAAAATTAAACTCACCAAGTACATGCAACAATTAGCCACAATAACCGACAAGTGGGGGGAGCAGAGGAAAAACATTTATACACATATTCAGGCCCGCCGATAGGGGGGGACAAACGGGTCTGTTGTCCCGGGCCCAGGGTAGGGGGGGCCCCAGAACTGACATTGGGTTGACATTAAAGGGCCAATCTAAGATTCTCTCGTCCCGGGTCCAGGCAAGACTGTCAGCTGGCCTACACATATTGATGGGATGATTGGAACCTGGTGTGAGTGACTGAAGACTTGTGACAATGAACCAGTCTGGGATGTGTTTGTGGAGTGACGGGAACAAGGAGAGCACGGCACGATGGTGCTGGCCATCACCGTACCGTGACACTTAAATTATAACGAGATGCCATCCCTAAAGCATGATGCTGCCACCACCACACTTCACCCCAGCTTTCGTTCTTGTTAAATGAAAACTATACTATAGATACATTTCAGTAAAAACTATACTATAGATACATTCTTGTTAAATGATTTATTGTTGTTTAGGAACAATGGAATTTGTGCTATTTTAATTCTGCTTAAATTAAAGCAGCACTACATCTTAGTGCTGCCTTTGACATGATTGATCATACCATCAAGTGTGTATGATTACTTGTGGGTAGGAAGTTGTGTTTTATGTGTGTTACATTATTGTGTTATATGGTGGTGGTAGCATCATGCTTTAGGGATGGCATCTTGTTTGGATGCAAACCTAACACTGCCATTAACTCAACACACACCAGCCCTAGTCAAGTTAAATTTATTTCTAAAGCACATTTAAAAACAAGTGTAAACCAAAGTGCAGTACAATGAAGTGTCTATGACAGCAAAAAGAAAACCATGTATAAAACATATAGCTAACTAAAAATACTTTCACGAGACATGACAGACATAAAACACAACTTCCTTCAATGCCCTTGAGCAAGGCAGTTTACCCTATTTGCTCGTTACATTGCTATTTGCTAAATGACTAATATGTGAAACTTTAACTTCTCAATCAGTTCTAATAGAATGAGTTGGTTGCTTGTAGATGGAGTGGTCCTGTACTATTTGATCAATAGCTTAGAACTTGCTTGTCAGCGAAGCCAAGCTAAAGGATCTGTGTATGTATGTCACAGTGCGATTTGGGACTGCAGCCCTCCTGTGGGGCTGTGGGCCTCCTGACTGAGGCCCAGCGTGGCTCATTTAGCCGTATCATCATTCATTGTTGCTATGGATGCTTAGCGTTCAGTCGTTCATGCATCAGCAAAGCCAAGCTAAAGTCTGTGTGTTTGCATCTGCTTGTGATAGGATTTAACATGTTTATCATCATGATTGCAGAATTGCACCAATACAAGGGAAGTCAGTAGTTGTGAAACAGAGAAGCTGTGGTATTCTTAGGCAACCTTTTACAGTTTCTAGATACTTAAATGTGCTTTCGCCACTGTTACTAAGGTACAGTATTTAATCACAGTCATCCAAGTTAATGAAGCAGCAGCTACCTTGTTATCCCCTGAATGAGTCCCATATCGAGGCATCTAAGCAAACACAAACCTGCTTGGAGGTGTCCATGGTAACCTAACTCTACCAAATGAAAGATAGAAGGTAATTCTTTGGAAAGGTTGTTGGGTAAACATGCTCTGTCAGTTAAATTAGCCTTGGCAAGAGCTCGTCCACCTCATGGATTAATAATTTAGCAGGTCCACAATGTGACATGCAATTTATCATCAATATTATATTCACATATTGCTGTGCATTGCTCTCTGACTCTCATTCACTTCATAATTTAGCTGGTTTAAACTATGCTTTGCCACCACTTTTATACAGTACATAACAGGAGGCTCACAGAACAAGTTTGTTTCAGTTAGTGTGTGTAAGCCATCATTAACAAAGTAGTATGTCATATCAGTACATGTTCTGCATTATAGGAGCATGTGTATATATATATATATATATATATATATATATATACCTTAGATTTAAACTGCTGAGGGATTGTCCACTGTGTGTGTGTGTGTGTGTGCGTGCGTGTGTGTTTTATTTAATTGATACAGCAGAGTGTATTGATACAGCACACTGTATATAACTCTGCAAAGTTCTTTGAACAAGTCCAATGTTGGTCTCAAAAATAGCAACCACAAGTAGCCTTTATACCTACTGTCTACAAAAGGTATAGATCTAACAGTTCTTATGTCTCTTAACGTACATGGATTCCATCAACTGTTATAATCAATGTTATAATGTGTGTCTCTATCACCGTCTATGACAGCTTGTGGTTTATCACTTCTCTGTTCCCTCTGTTGGCTGTATGTGTTCTCACTCTCATTCTCACTTAGAGCAGATGCATGTGTTACCATTCTCACCTCTGTACAGATTCAACCAGACGAGAAGAACTGACACCACAAACAAGGCTCTGTCTCCTGTACCCATGAATCAACATTTTATTTCTCCATAGAGAGAGTTACATGAAGTGCATTCAAATAAAGTAGGTAAGACAATCACATGCAGTATCACAATAATTCCAAAACAACCACTATCAGCAAATGTTACTAAATGCTACTAAGGTACTGTGTGCTAGTCAGGTTTGTGGTAGTCAGATCAATTCTAGTAGTAATGGAGTCTGGAGATGTGCTGCTCCACCCTCATAAACCCCAGACATCAGATGGAGGCATAGAACAGAACATGGTATAGTTATCACCCTTTCATAGAACAGAACATGGTATAGTTATCACCCTTTCATAGAACAGAACATGGTATAGTTATCACCCTTTCATAGAACAGAACATGGTATAGTTATCACCCTTTCATAGAACAGAACATGGTATAGTTCACCCTTTCTATCAGATACACATCATGACAAATGTACACACAGAACTTACAATGAAACTGAAAATACAGTAGACAAAGTTAACATAGTTAACATAGTTCATATTTTGTACTGTAAAATACATATATTTGCATTTTAGGAGTTGAAGCAAAATGTTGGAACACAAAGACTGACGTTAAGGCATAATACTTTCAGATTGAAATACTTGTCTTCTGTACTGTTGATTAATTGAAGTGCATTTTCAGATCTTTCAACTGTTAGAATCTTCTTTTTTAATGTAAACTTGCATTAAGTTGATTAGCCACCTGTTACATGCATTAATGGTAAAACAAGGTAAGAACTGAAATCATTAAAATATGCATTTGCTCCTTCAAGGGTTATTATTTAACTGTGTCACCCCCTATTGGTCAGAAGACTGGCTGATGTCACAATACAGGGTGAGACTTGCACACAATCATGATTTCCTCCACAGCATCATCCACTGCCAGTTATAAACTTGTGGGTGTTTTTTGTATTCTAGAGCATGGAAGAAGAGATTCCCAGCTAAGTGTATGTGTTTTGTACAGGAATGTTTCTTATTTACTTTAATGAAACATTGGAGTTTCACAAATGTAGAGAAATTTGGACTTGACTAAATAACACATGGTCTAACATAAATACACAGGATGGTAAATGAGTTACTTATGTTTATTGACCAAATGTCATTAGCAGAAAATAAAAACATACATGCCATATTGACATGCCATAGTTCACAAACATTTATCTTTTATTCATTTGGAAAAATAGCACAGCCAAGACTTAAAAGCAGATAAATGTTAGATACAATTTTGGTAACACCGTATTTAGGTTACACCTTACAAAAAAGTTCAAGTAAACTGGATGAAAGTACACAAAAATGCATGTTAAGCAACCATTTCAATCCCTGTTGATTCATGGAAAATATTAACATTCTAATTGCAATTCTCTTCTGAGCTTTTGAGTTAGGATTTTTTTTTAATTTGAATTGGGTTTATTTTCTGAATAGACTGGAACTAAAACTAATTAACCTCATTCAGAGGCGTTGCTAGGATCACAATACATTCGGGACAGAAATTACAGGGTTTTGTTGAATGTACATGCTGGCGGCCTACATGTATAAAGGTGCTGGTCATAAAATTAGAATATCATCAAAAAGTTGATTTATTTCAGTAATTCCATTCAAAAAGTGAAACTTGTATAATGTATACATTCATTCCACACAGACTGATATATTTCAAGTGTTTATTTCTTTTAATTTTGATGATTATAACTGACAACTAATGAAAACCCCAAATTCAGTATCTCAGAAAATTAGA
>JACXGI010009121.1:0-31316 GCA_016801175.1 Esox masquinongy
TGGGTTAATTAGCTGATTAGAGTGTGGCACCAGGTGTCTTCAATATTGAACCTTTTCACAATATTCTAATTTTCTGAGATACTGAATTTGGGGTTTTCATTAGATGTCAGTTATAATCATCAAAATTAAAAGAAATAAACACTTGAAATATATCAGTCTGTGTGGAATGAATGTATGCATTATACAAGTTTCACTTTTTAAATGGAATTACTGAAATAAATCAACTTTTTGATGATATTCTAATTTTATGACCAGCACCTGTATTTCATATCCACTGAGTTACATTGTGGCCAATGGGATGGGTGGAGTAAAATGCCAGCAACAATTGCAAATACACAGTGCCCCTTGATTTCTTTGCATATAATCACGCTATAAAGTCTCCTGAACATTTCCTACAGTACATTCACTGCGGCGTATAGAATAGTTTTTTCTGTACAGGGCAATATGTATTTCACATCCTGTGAGTTACATTGTGGCCAATAGGATGTAGGATGGGTGGAGTAAAATGCCAGCAACAATTGCAAATACACAGTGCCCCTTGATTTTTTTTGCATATAATTACTCTATCCACTCTCCTGAACATTTCCTACAATACATTTTTTTACAATATACACTAAGCAAAGTGTCAAAATCGATACATTTAATTTTATTAAAATTGCGTTTTACCTCTGACTTATTTTGAAGGCAAAATCCGAAAACCGGAAGTCTTATTGTTGCTACGGAATCTCTAATGTTGCCAGCATGACGCTACTCTCGCAATTCACTGCTAGCAAGTACCGTTCGCGCCTGGTTTGGAGACAGGACCGAATCATTTCATGTGAAGGGGGGTGCACAATACAGAGGCTCTCTGGATGTTTTCTTTTCACCAAAGACAAGATAATAGGATAGGTGGATGGGTTAATTATTTAATGTTTTAATTAATAATTTAATATTTTAATGAATGAATTTTTTTTTTTCCTAATGTTCTAATCTTTTTTAGGGCCCCTGCCAGTCACGGGCCCTTAGAATCGTCCCCCTAAAGCCCCCCCCCCACATATGTGCGCCCATATGTTTGTGTGTGTGTGTGAGACAGAGAGAGAGAGGTGAACGACTCAAAAAACACTACAGCCACAGACACAGAGAAAAATCAATAGATGTCGTAGCTTTTCAATAAGCTCTGCGGCCTTGGGTAAACTCTTCATCACACAGGCTTCCTTGGCATCAGACTGTGTCTGGACAAAATGAAATTCTCTCTGTCAGCGACCTCAAAAGTCATCACAGACCAAGGGACAGAGGGGTGAGTGTTTTAATCAAGGCAGAAAAAGCAGCGGCTAAAACCCAAGCGTTAGTCAGGATGTGTGTGTGTGTGTGTGTGTGTGTGTGTGTGTGTGTGTGTGTGTGTGTAATAAATGTGTGCTGCTGATGCAAAATGAATGTGCACTACACACATCCTAATTCATGACACACGCTCACACATGAATAGATAAAACAAGGGAACGATGTCACTTGATTTTCCAGGGGGAACAGGATTAAATGGTTTTTTTTTGTGGCTTAGCAACATTCCAACATAGCATAATTGCTCTTTGACAACTAATGAAAATAGTTTATCATCCACCAGTCTTTTTTCAATACAGATGCCCAAGGCTATAAGTCGTGAACTAGGTATAGCATGTTAGGTACAACATGTGCACAACGTGAACACAAAATTCAATCATGTCTCTTAAAGTCAAAGGCTTGATTCAACTTAGAAGCCCTGTGTGTGAGGTGATGTAGTCATGTCTCAGCTCTATCCACATTGATTCAGGTCTGCACTTTGTGATTTAGAATTGTTGTTGGTTCATACCTCAATCCCTCCTTCAGGGAACCAGGCTTATACATGTAACGTGGTCCACACAAAAATGTCTCACTGAACACATAATTATTTTGTTCAATGGCCATCACAGTCCCTTGAGAACCTGTGGGTTGAGATGAAGATGCACAAGCCAGGACCAAGGACTCTGAAGGATCCCTTACTTACATACTTCCACCTCATCAAGCATTATAAAATAAAACTCTGTGCACCCTCATATTGCCAAGATAACACTAATTACAAAATACAGGAGTGCCATTATCTGTCTTATTAACAGTTTGTTTATTCTTTGAAAAACATAACCTAAATTAAAGGTTACATTTCTTTCACATTTTGAGTGTAAGATCAAGCTGTTAAAAAAACATTTTAAATTTTTTAATAGCCTTTCTGCTTTGTATATCAGTAATAGCAGAAATAGTGTTATACCTGTACAAATGTAATTAGTTTAGAAAAATAAAAGTCATGTTGAACTGTTCTTTATAAGCATTACTGTCCATATTTTGACAACAAAAAATATGTGAGTCCACGTGAACGGGACTCTTTGGATCAGACGACCTTCCACTGCTCCAAGTCTAGTTCGACACTCACACGCCAGTGGCAGCTCCATGATTTGAATATTGACCGGGCAGGACAAAATCATTGATGGGCAAAAAACAAAACCTAAGGTCCCTGAACCACTGCCATGCAATGATAGAAACCTATATATATATATTTTAAATGCATCTAGGGCTGCAAAAACAATCTATTATTTATTGCTATCAGAATATTGCTATACTGATATACATAAGAATATTGCTATACTCAAAGTACATAAGTGAAGGCAAGAGTCAGAACACACATGGTTTTAAAACACTACGCCATTGATAAACAATAAAATGGAAACTGAATTCCAACAGTTTTAATGTTTACTTATAACAAATGATGTATTATGCCACAGGTTAAACATTTTTTAAATTCTCTTAATGGTTTACGCAAAACGTGGGCATAGGTAATGGCAATTACTTATAACATAAATCATAATGCCATGTAGAAAATGAACGAATTAACTTTTAAATTTTGTAAACCTCATGGAAAGTGTTGACCATTTTCAGCAGATCGTGAATACAGTGGATATAAAAAGTCTACACACCCCTGTTATAATGCCAGGTTTTTGTGATGTAAAAGAATGAGACAAAAATAAACTTTGTCAGAATTTCTTCCAATTTTAATGTGACCGATAATGTGAACAATTCAATTGAAAAACAAACTGAAATCTTCGAGGGGGAAAAATGAAAAATAAAAACCTTACAATAACCTGGTTGCATAAGTGTGCACACCCTCTTATAACTGGGGATGTGGCTGTGTTCAGAATGAACCAATCACATTCAAACTCATGTTAAATAGAAGTCATTACATACATGCCATCATTTAAAGTGACTCTGATTAATCACAAATATAGTTCAGCTGTTCTAGTAGGATTTTCTGACATTTTCTTAGTTGCATCTCAGAGCAAAAGCCATGGTCCGCAGAGAGCTTCTGGCCCAGCCAGAGCCCAGACCTGAATCCAATTGAACATTTCTGGGGTGATCTGAAGAGGGCTGTGCATAGGAGATGTCCTCGCAATCTGACAGATTTGGAGCGCTTTTGCAAAGAAGAGTGGGCAAACATTGCCATGTCAAGATGTGCCATACTAATAGACTCCTATCCAAATAAACTGAGTGCTGTAATAAAATCAAAAGGTGCTTCAACAAAGTATTAGTTTAAGGGTGCACACTTATGCAACCAGGTTATTGTGAGGTCCCCCCCCCCCCAAAGATTTCAGTTTGTTTTTCAATTGAATTGTTCTCGTTATAGGTCACATTAAAGGTGAAAATGTTCTGACATGATTTATCTCATTCTTGACATGATTTATCTCATTCTTTTACATCAAAAGAACCTGGAATTTTAACAGGGTTTGTAGAATTTTTATATCCACTGTATGTGGATATTCAAGTAGTTGCCTACCAATTGGAGCAGAAGAGCATTTGACAGCTCTGCAGAAAGTTATAGTTGCAGATCATTTACTGAAACTCGTTTTCTTCTTAAGTTCAGTGTGATTAAATCTAGTTTAGAATTGTTTTACTATGCAGAGTAATGTAATTTCTCTACATTATTATTTAACAGACAAACGGGTTTCAGTCGCATATCTGTTGCTCAACTTTGATGAGCAACAGATATGCTCATCAAAGTTGAGCAACAGATATGCGACTGAAAGCAACAGATATTTTGTCGGTTGCAACAGATATTTTGTCGATTCAAAGTTGTTGATCAACTTTGATCGACAAAAGAAAAAATCACTCAAGTGTGTGTAAAATATTTTAACTAATATCGTATGTCGAATTTTGCCATTTCCAACCATATTTCCTAATTAGATCATGCGCATTAAATGTATGGATATAAATATATGTTGTCCCATTGCATTTTAAACGCTGAAACACGTTTTGCTATATAAAGGAAGGCTGTTTCAAATAACTAGCCTATAATATTTGCAGCAGAGCAAGAGGTGAAATGTCACGATGTGCCGCAAAATGTTATTTTCATTGCTTTGCGGTTGCGTTTTGCGAACAGCAATCGTTAACAACATTGATTTAGTGGTAGTTCCAAAACCCAAGACAACTGCACCACTCAGGGTGCATTTTGAAATTGAAAGAGGTGTGCCCAATAATTTGGAGGAGGCAAATTGCCGGATTTGCACCAGAAAGGTGGCGCTCAAAAGCGGTATCACCACAAATCTGAAGAATCCTCTCCGGATCCACCACGTGTATTTTTCCAATATTATTAGGCTTACACTATAATAGTGGCATACCAAATTGTTAATCACAATTATTTGTGTGACAATTAATTGTCAACTAAAATGTCATAATCGTGAAAGCCTAGGAGGTTTTGTTTTAAAATTGTCTATAACCTCATCAAAATGTAAGCTGTCTGTAAGGTCCGAATGTCGAATGTCAACAGACACAGTGGCCCAATCCCAATGTCCACACTCACAGACTCATGGATTTTGAAGTGCGTTCTCGTTAAGTCTGTGAGGGCTTAGGGCTGTCCCACTGTCAAATCGTCAAGTGTGCGAGGGCTCTTTCGCAGACATTTTGAGCCCTTTATGCACCCTTTTCGTAAGTCTGCATTTCTGCCGACTTTGCCTGAGGGAATTGTCCACAGTTCATAGCGTTGTGACGTGAAACACGGGGGTTACCAGGGGAAGCCTGGATGTGAGAGAGAAATCCTGGCAAACCCGCCTTGTAAGAGAAGAAGAACGGTAAACTGCACAAGGATTTAAGTTGGCACATAGAACACATGAAATCAGAGGAATGTAATCACCTTATTACACACCTAGTATATTCAACTATTTATTTTAGTTTTTGTTTAACAGTGCTGTTTTGACCAAAAATAGTACATTGATTATTGACAAATATAGATTGTTATTGACAATTACCTCTTGTCCACTCTGTAGGGCAAGAGCCTGCAAGACATATAAATCAGGCAGTCGGTCTATTAAGTGCCTTGGCCGCGAAGAAAGTAAAAAACGTAAAAGTCCCAAACCCACAATAGTGCAACATGTTTCCGCGTCGTCAAGGTAACATGATAAAGTCGCAAAGTGCTGTCCCATTACTATTTATAGCATTTAGAGCCCTTGCAGCCTCTTGCACTCTCTTGCACTCAATCACTTACCAGGTGACGTCAGTTAAGTCTGTGAGGGTTCAGGGCTTAGGGTTAAGGGGGGACATTGGGATTGGGCCAGGGAGTTCGGGCGTCCTTTGAGCATGGAGCACCTACCCGCTGTCTTTACACACTGGAAAAGAGTCGCTCAGCAGTGCATGTAGTAATTGGAAGCGTAATAAGAACCTTGAGCAAATTGTGTGGTACTACCTGCACTGTCCGCTGTGGCTGTTCCCTCAGGTTGAGGTCGGGAGAGGACTGGCGATGGTTGCACAATGTGTGTTCTTTTTACAAATTGAAATAGGCTCCTCTGTTTTGACATCTTCTCGACAATCAGACTAATATTGTAACGATAGCTAGATTCATGAGGAAAAATGCTTGGTAATTTGTTGCTAAATAGGCTGTAACTAGGTAACTATAATTTGAATATAGCGAGTCTACTCTATGATTGGTTAATGGATGCAATGTCTGATAGGACGTACTTTACGCATATATGTACAGTTTCATAGCAACAGCAAAATGACAAAATTAATTGTTGATTGCAGAGCCGTTAAATTATAATCTCTCTAGATGGCTCTGGATTGAATTGGCCGCGATAATTCTAATGTTACATGTTTATCTTCAACATGATTGGGTAATGTTTTGATCCAGATCCTTACACATTTCTAGTTGAGCCAATGAGTAAATTGGTCGGGCCAAGGCCCGGCCAGGCCCAACAGTGCAGCCGCCAATGTCACATGCCCATTGAAAGAGCTTTCATCAGTTACAGGGGTCTGCGGCTACAAAGCCCTGTACACAGCAGGGGACGATGCACTGTGTGTTGTGACACATTCCTCCCATAACCACCATTAAAATTTTCTGTGATTTGTGCCACAGTAAACATGTCAGTTTGAACCAGACGGGATAGCCTTCATTGCCCTTGCACATCAATGAGCCTTGGGCGCGCAACACCCCGTCGTTGGTTTGTGGTTTGTCCCTCCTCGGACCACTGTCGGTAGGTACTCACCACTGCTTACTGGGAGCACCCCACAAGCCTTGTCGTTTCAGAGATCCTCTGACCCAGTCGTCTGGCCATAACAATTTGGCCCTTTTCAAAGTTGCTCAGGTCTTTACTCCTGACCATTTCTCCTGCATCCAACACATTGACTATGAGAACTGATTGTTCGCTTACCATCTAATCTACCCAGACCTTGATATGTGCCCTTGTTAGGAGATGATTAAAGTTAAATCGCTTCCCCTTTGAGTCATAATATTTTGGCTCATCAGTGTATAACTCAAGCCAGAAGGCTAGCCTAACATAGCAGTAAAGTTAATAATAATGTTTACAAAGTGTTTCCCGAAGACCACAAGTAATTTGAAATTGAATATAGATGCAAAGGGAATAAAAATACATAATGACAAAGCTTTCAAAGACATCATGATACCAATATGTTCAGCAGAACCGAATATGAGCTTGCTGAGCTCTACTTGGCATATGAACAACTAACTTCCTGATTAGAGGTCTCATGACGGGTCACGTCTCACTAGCTAAATTTACAATACCTTAAATCACCACCAGAGAGAGACAAAAACACAGGTAAGTAACTGAAGGTAAATAATAATTACAACTGTAACAGAACACATTTATCTTTGTACAGTGTATGACCAAGGAATAATTTCATGTGCATTGAGTAACATTTGTTACCTTAAATATAACACACATAAACACAAACTTTAACACTTGCATATTTCCTGCACGTGCACACAGACACACACCTTGCCTCTTACTGTGGTTATTGCAATTGTTTGATACTGTTGCCCATGCACACATGTTTGTGTTTCTATCAATATGGGGACCAAGAAACCAGAAATCCATATTCCCCATTGTCTAAAAAAAGTTTTATACATTTTTTCCTGAAACTACGCAGAAAAATCACATTTCCCCTTCTGGGGACAAACCAACAAACCTCGTAGAGACCGATATGTCAGGTTTTTCTATCTCTCTGGGTCTTCTGGTATACACAGACCTGGAATACATACACACATACACACACACACACACACACACACACACACACACACACATCCAGCTGCTGCTCTGCCTTAAAGCAATGTCTCCTACCTCCGCTTTCCAAAACACAAACCTCACCTGTTGTTTTTTTTTTTTAAATGATCCACATACAGATACTTTACAATCTCACAAACAGCCAGCACAATTAATTATTTTGATAAGTATGTTTTTTTCAAGCTTTTGTTGTCACCTTTTATTCTTTTTCACTTCTCTCTTGCTACCTCCTTCGATTCTCTTCCTCGCCCCCTCTCTTCTTCAGCACTCTCTCTTTCTCTTACACTCTTTTCTATATTTCTGTATTCATCCCTGTACCTGTCTTTCTCTTTCGATCCCTCATTCTAATCCCAAAAAGTTTCATTAACTTGTAGAGATGCAAACACATTTTATATGCTACCGTTAATTATTTAACTGTTCCAATCCTTATATCTTATTTAATTATGCTTGGTGCAATGATTGTGTGCGTGTGCATATACTCTCCCACAAATAGATCCATAACCTGCATAAGACCTATTACTGGGGGTAGAGACACACAAGGTACCCTGGAATATAATGGCTCTTTGGCCACCGAACTGACTCATACATTATTCATAAAGTAGAAGTATTGGTACTTAATCCAATATGCCTCACAAACATAACCCTATTCCCTATATTGTGCACTTCTTTTGACCAGGGCCTCTGGTCAAATACACTGTACTACATAGGGAATATGGTGGTATTTATAACACACACTTTACATTTAGACTAAGTGTGTCAAAGCAAAGGGTACTTTAAGGTACAAATGCATTTCCCCAAAATCTGAGTCCACTGTTTGGTGTAATATTATTAGATCATGTTAAGGTAAAACTCATGTTTTAAAAACCCTGTTTTTGCAGAGAAAGGTGGTGGTGGATGATCTACTTTTGCTATGTATTGATCTACTTTAATAATTCAAAAACAGTTCAACCACAGATGTTGATATTATACATGAAAAATCATGGTGGAGGGCACCTCCCCTGACAGAACCACCTGAGTCTACCTAGACTGGAATTAATCTAAGAGGGAGGAGCAGTGGGAGACAGGAAGGTGAGGTGAGTGAGGTGAGGATCTCCAACTCCTAGGCACCAAGAAATTCTCCCTGGACTCAATACAGACTGCAGCTTTGGTTTGGTGAGCTATATATGGCTGGCTATGAATTACAAAGTCAAGGGCAATGTTGGAATTGGGGAAGGAAAAAGACATTTGTGGAATAAAAACATACTTTAGAGTAGAGGTAGGCAACCATTTCTGGAGGATCAAAAAACATTTGTTTTCATCCTCTCTTCTAATCAGAGACTGACATACAGTACAGTGGTTCGCAAAAGTTTTCAGCCCCTTGGACTTTTCCATATTTCATTGTGTTAAAACAAGACTTGAAAATGGATTTCATTGAGCTTTTGCTACTGATCAACACAATGTCAAAGTGAGAGACACAATCTATATTAATTGTAATTGTTCTAAACTAATTACAAATTAGAAAATAAATGATTCATTATATATTCACCCTCTTTGTAATGACACACATGAATGAGCTATGGTGCAATCAGTTGTCTTCAAAAGTTACACAATTAGTTCAATGGATCACACCTGTGTAAAATCAAGGTGTTTCACATGATTTCAGATTAAACACACCGGTCTCTGGGAGGTCCAACTGTACTAATTAGTACAATTCCCAACAAAATGTACATCATGAAGATGAAGGAACATTCAAAGCAACTTTCAGAATAAGGTTCTTAAAAAAATCAAATCAGCAGTGGGATGTAATAACAATGGTATTGAATATCCTCCAGAGCATAGTAAAGTTGATTATTAACAAATGGAGAGAATATGGCACAACTGTGAATCTGTATAGAACAGGCTGTACTAATAAACTGATCTGGACGAGAACGGCATTTGTCACGAATGCCACCAAGATACCAGTGGGAAATTTTAAGAAGTTACAGACTTCCCCCATTGGGCTGGGAGACACTGTGCATACTGCAACAATAGCCTTAGTACTTTACGAAAGTGGCTTTTATGGGAGAGTGGCAAACTTGCATCAAATCTCGGCAATAGTTTGCCTGATTCCAAGTAAAAGACTTTGAGACCTAGTGGCTATTTTTGGCTGAAAACCGCACATCATCCTGCCATCCCTACTGGGATGAATGTTGGTGGCAGCATCATGCTATGGGGATGTTTCTCTAGTTCAGAGCCTGAAAAGCTTGTGAAGATTAAAGGCTAAATGAATGCCAAAGTATAGCGAAATCTTGGAGCAAAACCTGCCGAAGTCTGCAAGTGACCTGGGTCTTAGAAGAAGATGGATCTTCCAGATGGCATGGCCATGGGAAGATGTTTTGATCTAAGGATGCTTAGAATGGTTGAGCATGGGATGTGGTATTGAAGAGATATCTAACAGACCGGTGACGGGTGCTTATTAACCATTATGATGCACATCAACCTCGAGAGTGGACGGACATGTCTCTTCGACCGAAAAAACAGACAACGTGTGCATGTTGGTTTATGACAGAAACTAAAATACATTTCAGAATCACATCGGGTGTGCTCCAGCTTGGCTTGGAAATAAAAAAGCTGGTGTCCTGGATTTGCCCAATCAAAGCTCAGACCTCAATACAATTGAGAATATGTGGAATGGGTTGACAGTTGGTGTTTACTGAAGGTCGTCATCCAACTTGATGGAGCAATTTTGCAAAAATTGGCAAAAATGGCTGTGTCCAAATGTGCAAAGCTAGTGACTAATCAAAATAGACTTATTGCTGTATTCAGTTTTGTGTTTGTAATTTAGAACAATTTATAGATTTTATTTTTCATGAACAACATGGACTTTTTATTTATCAATAGCAAAAACTCCAATTTAAATCCATTTTGATTTCATGTTGTAACTATAAAATCTACTCAAAGTCCAAGTGGGTGAATACTTTTAAAAGCCACTGTATTAAGCAGGTAATGTACAGATGTTCCAGGCCCCTACACCGGAGATGAATAGTCTTGCTCTAGGCTATTTGGTTATTCATCTGTCTGGACAGACTCATAAATTTGCTGTCACTTTTTGCATGCAATATTCTAAGCCTAAATCAATGTTCTGCTGTTTAAAATAGGAAATTTAACCGGGGCTACTTGCTGATGGGTTACTTTAAATACATTCCTCAAAAAAATTAAGGGGACACTTTAAATCACACATAGGGTCTTGATGAATGAAATATATTAAAGATCAAACTCTTTACTGTACGTTGTGTAAATCATTGAGAACAAAATAACATAACAATGGTCACTGGAAACCATAATCAACAAATGATTTAGGGCTGGATTCAAACTCACACCTAAAATCAAATTAAACAATTGAAATCACAGGCTTTTCCAAATTGTGTGAATTACATCACAGTGACTCAGTAGTGTGTATTGCCCCCACGTGCCTGTATGCACTACCTACAACGTCTGGGTGTACTCCTGATGAGACGGCGGATGGTGTCCTGGGGGATCTCCTCCCAGACCTGGATCAGGGCATCAGTAAGCTCCTGGACAGTCTGTGGCGCTACTTGGCGGCATCGGATACACCAATACATAAAATCCCAGAGGTTCTCAACTGGATTCGGGTCTGGGGAATGTGAGGGCCAGTCAATGGCATCAATGCTTTGGTCATCCAGGAACTGCCTACACACTCTGGCCACATGAGGCCGGGCATTCTCCTGCACCAGGAGGAACCCAGGGCGCACTGCACCAGCGTAAGGTCTGACAATGGGACTGAGGATTTCATCCCGGTACATAACAGCAGTCAGGATACTGTTGGCTAGCATGTGGAGTAGTCTGCCTCCCCAGACCATCACTCACCCACCGCTAAATCGGTCATGCTGGTTGATGTTGTAGGCAGCATAATGTTCACCACAGCGTCTCCAGACTCTTTTACGTCTGCCACATGTGCTAAGTGTGAACTGGCCCTCCTCTGTGAAAAGAACAGTGTGCCAATGGCAGACCTGCCAATTCTGACGAATGCCAATCAAGCTGCACTGTGCTGGGCTGTGAGCACAGGTCCGACTAGAGGACGTTGGGCCTTCATGCCACCCTCATGGAATCTTTTTCTGACAGTTTGGTCAGAAACATGCATACCAGTAGCAGCTAGAAGTCATTTTGTAGGGCTCTGGCAGTGCTCCTTCTGTTCCTCCTCGCACAAAGGAGCAAATACCGGTCTTGCCGCTGAGTTGATGCCATTATACGGCCCTGTCCAGCTCTCCTTGTGTAACGGCCTGTCTCCTGGTATCTCCTCCATGCTCTTGAGACTGCATTGGGAGACACAGTAAACCTTTTTGCGACGGCACATATGGGTGTGCCATCCTGGAGGAGCTGGGCTACATGTGCAACCTGAATGGGCTGCAGGTACCACCTCATGCTACCAGTAGTGACAAGGAACCTAGCAAAACACAAAACTAGATAAGAATCACTTAGGAAGGATAAGGAGAGAGCAATGTGGCCACCACCTGCAAAACCATTCCCTTTTTGGGGGTTGTCTTGCGTTTGCCTCTTCAGTGCACCTGCTGTCACTTTCATTTGCACCAAAACAGGTGACATTGATTCATAATCACTTATGCTTCCTAACTGCACAGATTGATATCCCTGCAGTTTAATTTATTTGTGTTCCCCTCATTTTTTGAGCAGTGTATTATTGTAGCCTAATAGTAGCCCTAGCTACTGTACACTGCGTGCACAATTATTAGGCAAGTGAGTATTCTGATCGTATCATTATTTCTATGCACATTTTCCAACTCCAAACCATAATAACTTCAATGCTCATTGGATTGAATCATTTTCAGGTGATACGTATTTGTGTAATGAGGGAGGGTGTAGTGAAAGTGAATTACACCTTATATCAACGTGTGCATAATTATTAGGCAGCTTCATGACCTCAGGTAAAATGTGCCAAAAAAGAAATTTAACTGACAGTGAAAAGTAAAAAATTGTAACATGCCTTTCAGACGGATGCAACACTCTTGAAATAGCTAAACTATTGATGCGTGGCCACCAGACAATCAAATGTTTTGATGCGAATAGTCAACTGGGGTGCAAAAATGCATGGAGATGAAAAGACAAATTAATTGCAAAAGACTTGAGAAGAATTAAATGTGAAGCTACCAGAAACCCATTATCCTCCAGCGCCACCATATTCCAGGACTACAACCTACCTGGAGTGTCCAGAAGTACAAGGTGTCAAGTGCTCAGAGACATGGCCAAGGTCAAGGAGGCTGAAAGAAGACCACCACTGAATAAGATTCACAAGTTGAAGCATATAGATTGGGCAAAGAAATACCTGAAGACAAATTTTTCAAACGTTTTATGGACAGAGGAAATGAGAGTGACTTTTTGATGGACTAGATGGATGGGCCCATGGCTGGATCACTAATGGACATGGCACCTCTTCGAGTCAGGTCCCAGCAAGGTGGAGGAGGGGTGCTGGTATGGGCTGCTATCATTAAGGATGAGGTAGTTGGACCTTTTTGAGTTGGAGATGGACTGAAACTCAACTCCCATACCTACTGCCAGTTTCTGGAAGATACTTTCTTCAAGCAGTGGTACAGGAAGAGGTCCTCAGCATTCAAGAAGGCCATGATCTTAATACAAGCAAATTCTCCATGACATGCATCCAAGTACTCCACTGTTGGCTAGCAAGCAAGGGCCTCAAAGATGCCCGAACAATGACCTGGCCCCCTTCCTCACCTCACTTAAATCCTATTGAGAATTAGTGGGCCCTTCTCAAATGTGAGATTTACAGTCAGGGAAGACAATAAACCTCTTTGAACAGCATTTGGGAGGCTGTGGTTGCTGCTTCAGTGAAAGTTGATTGTGAACAGATCAAGAAACTGACAGACTCCATGAATGGAAGGCTCATGGCAGTTATTAAAAAGAAGGGTGGCTATATTGATAAAACAATATTTTTGAGAAGACACAAATTTTAATTAATTGTAGTTTTGTGTTACTTATTTGTTACACTTACTTTAAAAATTGAGAAAAAACAAGTGAGTTGGGAGAAATTATTTTTGTAAGTTGCCTAATAATTCTGCACACCAATTGTTGCCTAATAATTCTGCATACTTATATATTCCCCTGAGAAAGATCAAAACTCCTTGAGGTTCAATTATATTTTGTATTGACATAAAGCATTGTGATTGTTCAACAATAAAATAAATCTTGTGAAATACAATGTGCCTAATAATTGTGCACGCAGTGCATGCACTAATATCATATTCACCACAATTGGTTGAATTTTAAATATTAAAAAGTGTTAGGTATCAGTGTTTTTTCAAGTCACTCTTTTTTGGGGGGTGAAGGATATTACAATAATACCCAGTTTGCTTGGTATATACAATATTTTTACGTTTACATTAGCATGTTGGTCCTTTAGTATGCAGAGGAACTGACTTACTCTTGTAGAACGGTCATGTATCTTGTATATTGATACATTTATTTGACGGTACTTGGTAATTGTATTTTGTAGTTGTACTCTGTGTGTATCTCTGTTTTACCTAAACTTAACCCTTCCCTACAACATTCCTTTTGACTCAAAACCCTTAAGCAAAAAAAAAAATGTACCATGAGGGGTATCGACAAAATGGCCCCATAAGGTCAATTGTTCTTTGTTTAACCATCATTTTGGGATTTTTTTCCCCGCAATTATAATGAACCAATGCACACTCACAGACAGGAACACAGTCAGCATTACAGTGGAGCACTCATTGTGGGCATTAATGTAATTCACTTTGTACTTTTCAATTGATCCCATGAAGGATAGGTTGCCAAATGTCAATTTGACACAAAAATCAAATAATTTACTTGGTCATTAATTCATTTACACATACAGTAGTACATACAGTATGTACAGGAGTTCCCGGTGCAGTCTATTTTAAGGACTTCCCTTTAAGTCATGTTTGAAGGTGATTGCACTGACACTGCCTCTCTCTCCCTCTCTCATTGTTGCGTAGCATGCTGATGACTCCACTACCAAATGCATGTTTGTGTGAATACTCATTTAGTGGTAGTTAAATCTTAATTAAAACAATAACTAAGCGGACACTCCAGCTCTATTTTGGTAAAAAGCTGAGGGGTTGGCCTTGAGAAATTTGACTACTCTTAAATTCATAGAGCGATTTCACCATCCATGAGTTTAAAACTATTGTTCTAACCATGTTTTGAGGTTAAAAAGGATGTGTGAAACACAAGGCCTGCGTGTGGCTCAATGATTTGGGTTGTCATTCTGGCTTGCTTCCACACTGCCTGCAACTCATATATTGCGCCAAAAGTGACCCACTCACACCAACCTCTAGCCCCATGCATTCACAATCTCACCAGCAAGTGTGTTGATTTAATTCATCTTCTAAAGTTGTTGAGGCAATTTGTAGATTGCAAATTTCAGTTACAACTGGTCATCGCGGTAGCATCCTAGATAAAATTGTAACTGTAGTTGTCGAAATGTTAGTTCCAAACTCTTAGTTGTCAAAGAAACTTGTGCTGCTACCCATTGCTGTTGCAGTGACTAATTTCTATATACACTGTACAAAAAAATTAAGGGAACATGTAATCATCACAGTATAGAGGAGATACCAGGAGACGGGCCATTACACGAGGAGAGCTGGACAGGGACCTAGATGGGCATCAGGTCTGGGAGGAGATCCCCAAGGACACCACCTGCCATCTCATCAGGAGCATGCCCAGACGTTATCAGTCGTGCTTACAGGCACGTGGGGCCATACACACTACTGAGTCACATTATTGAGTTGCCGTGATGAAATTCACACAAGTTGGAACAGCCTGTGATTTCAGTTGTTTACTTAGATTTTCGGTGAGTTTGAATCCAGCCCTCAATCAGTTGGTGATTTTGGTTTCCATTGACTGTTGTTACGTAACTTTTTCTCAACCAATTGCACAATGTACAGTAAAGATTTTGATCTTTAATATATTTTGTTCATCGAGACCCAATGTGTGATTAATGTTTATGAATACCAAAAATGAACATTTATTTATTCAGAACATCTGCAGGAAGCAGATGTCACAATCAAATGCAATTGGTTGCTTGGTGACCAAAAGTCTTACACCTGGGTAAATAAATCGGCATGAGGGAGTGGTTACTACCAGTAAACATCCATTTCCCTACAATCCTGGGGGCTAATAAAACAATAAACACAGTTAAATGAGTGTTCAGCCCACTGCATGCTTGAATGGACAGCCAAGGCTGGTCAACAAAAGATCACAGGTCAACAAAAGTTGACCAAATATTAACAGAGGGCAGTAAACCACGTTCAATACAAAATTGTCATAATTGCTCCTCCACTAAATCTAGAAAGTTGTTAAAAATTGTCAAAATTGCAATTTTGACCCTTTTGTATTGAACGTGGTTTACAGCCCTCTGTTAATATTTGGGAGAACTTTTGTTGACCTGTGATCTTTTGTTAACCAGACTTGTCTGTAGAAAGGTATAGATCACAATTTAAGAGTGTGTTAAAATCTGACCCTAAATAAACTAAATAAACTGTTTAAAAACTGGTGCATTATGCTACAGACATACTGTTTTATTGTAAACTGTGAAAAGTGCTTGACATGGAATTAAATATGTCCAGGAGCTGTCTTTTTGTTAGACCATGATGACACAGGGGGCCTTTAAAGTTTGCCCCTTATATTACCACAATAACAGGCATAATCTATTTGTAGCCATTGTGTATCTAAGTAGAAGGTTGCTGGTCTCGTATTCCATAGTTCTACCATCTCCTGCCATTATGCTCTTGATCAAAGCACCAAGTACAATAACTTCTATATTAGGCAACTGTACAAAACCCAAACAAGCCTATCAATCTGGAGAGCTGCTTGGTGGGCAGGCATTTGATTAAACACTGAATCCCACCACACCTAAGCTTTTCAAGGTATTGTTCTTTAACTGATGTCATGCAAAAAATGTGGTAAGAATGGGGCTCAAGTGGGGACCTGCAAACAGCAGTTTTGCTGATAGATGGTTGTATGCAACTAAATATATGTATCTTCATTAAATGTTTGTCAATTTAATTGAATGGCGGACCAAATGCATAAAGTACGCCAGTAGAATAATTGGCAAAAGCATGAGGTAGGCAATGTGAATAGGTCTGTAATTTATTTACGGAATATGTTTTGGTGAAAACATGATTGGTATCAACATTAATGTTTAGGCCAGCAAAAACATAAATATTGTAAATGATAAAGTATCATGCTACAAGCTAGGTGTGAAGTGGCTATTAACAAAAAGCTACAGGGTTGGACAAAATAATTGAATCACCATACAAAGAATGACTGTCACTAAATCACAAATATAAATGCAGTTGCAAAGGTCACATTGGGTTGATTGCCAATTAGAAGCACATGTCAGCTACAAAAGGTGTCTGACAATTAGCACTTTGATGTGTGTTTTCAAAGCAACAAGAGGCAACTAACAGGGTTCCAAATAGTCAGTGCCTGAATTGCATGTGCATAGTTCACAAAAAACGTCATTTGGAAACCCCTTGTATTCAAGCCCAACACACAAAGATGAATAACATTCTGTACAGAGCATAAAACCTGCAAAAAAATAATATGCTCTCATTTGACATTTCTCACCATTCATCCTATTTCCTACATCTGGACATGTTTACAGTACATTTAGAGAAAGCCAAAGGATTTCTTCAGCTCACAATGTCTGCTGCCAACTGTTAAACATGGTGGCTGATCCATGGTATGATATGGGCAGCCATCTTGTCGGAGTCATTGGGTCTGACTATAGTTCTGTGTTGTCATATAACCGACAACAGTGAATAAATTTACTTGTGCTCGGTTGCAAAAAAAAACAAATGCCGGTGCCACACTCTAGACAGCTCCTGCTCAAGTTAACCGATGACTGTGGATGGTTCAAAAAAGAGTCTTGGTCTCTTTTTGAGTGCCTTGAGGTTGAGTGCCTTGGTCAAGGGCTAATTATTTGTATTCTTTATTGTCTGCTCAGTGATCTGAACCAGTGATCTGTTGGTTACTGGCCCAACACTAACCACTGAGTAACATTGCCTGCTGCCCTTGTGTGTGCACTTTCCCTCCACTGTGCGCAATAAGTGTTAATAACCAAAATAATTTATCCTGCAAAACAAAAAAGTTTTAGAAACAATATGGCCTAGTATATGCATATTTCAGTAATCTGATAAACAATGTATATTATAAAATGTTATATAAATTCAGCCTACTCGCCGCAATAGACAAACCTAGGTATGGTGGGCATTGAACAGTATGGACTTTGCAGACTAAGCCATAAGGAAAGATATTCACAGGATCCTCTCTGCTGGCAGTGTGAGTCAAGATCAGCAATGGATTTCCAATCATATTAACAGGGTGCCATTGGACCTGTGGAATGTACTGTTGGCTGACATGGAGGACCACTATCAGGGAATAGGAAAACCTTTTTTTTCCATTTTTTCCCCCCCATATTTTTATTCATAGTTTTATTGTCCATTTTAAAAGGGAATATAAAAATAGTCAGTTTAGGTTGCAGTAGTATGCACGTTTGTCTAGAGAAAGGAAATGCATGCTTTGTCTTGCCTGCAAATTATCTTTTTTATGGGTCCCTGGTTTGATTGGGTTTTACACCCCTTTTTTTAGGATGTTTAACATTTTTAGATTGGTTGGTGGACATGCAATGCTTGTGTGTGATTTTGTTTTACAGCCACAGAGATTTGATGTACCCCAATCACAAACTCCCTAGTACACGGACAGTTATTTCTTTTCTGATCCCATGCTGAAGACCAGGGCTTAGTTGCATCCTGTTACAATGGTGCCAATTGTTTTTGGCTGATCTTGCATCAGTGGAGTGGGTGAATGTTTCAAAGACCTGATTTGGCCTAGCACCACACAGTATGGCTTGTTGAAATGTTGTGTGTGTTTGTGTACTATGTATCTTGTAACCCGGTTCCAGAAGAAAGACTCTTCCTTTATGTTGGGGCTGTTTCATCATGCTGTGCTACTTTTATTTATTTAGTCATCGTTTTCTGTGAATTGTGACAAACCTGATTTCACTGCAGAGCATGCGACACCCTGCAGCACAACCCTTCTCTGTAAAGTTTGTCATATTCTAGTTGGTTGTCACATTTGATTGTCACAGACATGCGTGACATAAAGTATAACATATGGTTTCCGGTACTTTGTAAAATGTGTGTTGTGGTTATTAAGGCATTAAGTCTTTACAAGATGTGTATCATTTAAAGCAGGACTCTGTTGCTAACGTTGTCCTTGAAACATAATTGCCAAATGCTGCATTTGTTATCAGCGATTGTTTTCATTGTTGTTGGTTTAATATCTCAATTGCAGGTGTTAAAGTCTATTTAAAGTGTACAACTTCGATAATAATGTCTGTTGGGCTTTTGGGGGGAAAAACATATTGACACAACAAAGATTACACTGAGCCAAAAATAGCCCTGCCCATTGTCTTAAATTAAACTTGTTTTTGAGAATATGTGAAGCACAACACCACAAAAGAGTCACATAAGATGGGAATCCAAGCTGTGCATGTTTTGTTTTATTTAAAGGCTGAAATGGAGGCCCATCATGTCAGACCTTATTTTAAGATATTATTGGAGATGTCAAAAGTATGAAAAACTGAGACTAACAAAAAATCTGGAGATTTTCATTTTTGTATAGTTACTAATTTCTAAACTAATTAATTTGGTTCTTTACTGAAGTTAATGTCTGGAAGCAGTATTGTGGTTTTGAAGGGGTTGCCTTAAGTCAAACTTTTCAATGTACTTATTCCACCTTCTGGTAAACAGTGAAATCTAATTTCTGAAGCAAATTGAAATGTCTTTAAAAAAACATTTGTTTGCTTTGAGGATCCAGGATGAACACAATTTAAATTAAAGTTTATTGGTAATCTAGGAAAAATGTAGATGGAGGTAGCACTATTTTCAGCAACATAAGGCAAAGGTTGGCAACTTCAGTCCTAGAGGGCAAAAAACAGGTTTGTTTCTACCTGGTAGTTAATTGCACTCACCTCGTGTCCCAGTTTTCAATTTGTCCCTGAAAGACAGACGTTTGTGGTGGTGTGTTAAAGATGATAGGCAAAGGTCTGATTGGTTGTAAGAAAAGCTCCTCTTAACTAGCATAAGGGTATTCTTGGAGACATTTAGGCGACAAATGTGAGTTTAAATTATATAGTTTATCCTTTGACATTTTTGCCCCCAAATTTTTTACTGTTAAAATGTGACAGTGATGTCATAAAGTCAACTAAAACCAATCCAAATTTGTATTTCACTTGTTATCTGTGCCATTCATTGCATCTGTTAGAGTAATGTATAGTCTAAAGAAAAACAAAGGACCTCAAAGACATGAGTGTCATTGTTAGTAACCAGGCTGTTAATAAGTATATCTTAAGCCTATGAGAGCAAACCTTGCCCAGCCCCTCAACAAGATCAGGATAGCACAGAAAACATGCAAATGGCTACAACACACAGTGGCCCTACTCTACTGATAATTGTTATGTAGCTGGCTCGTAAATTCCCAGCTGTCTGAAGCTGGCTAGATCTCGTTTGCTGGCTAGCCTGCTATGATTGTAAGTCTATCCATTTGATCACTAACACAAAGTGTAGCCTATCATCCTGATGACTGGCAACATTGTCATTCACTTATTATATTAGCAGTGGTAGTAGAAATCTTACGGCCATGTTTATAACACATTCAAACTGGTGCTTGCGTGGCAACTTACTAGATTGGCTACATGTAGCTGCAATGTAATTTTTGGACCAATGCATTACATGAAATCACACTGGTGATTTATTGCATTGACATTTGACAATTATTACATGGTCACTGAACAATGAGTTAGCTACTTGTTGGTGTAACTACTCTTTCTTAACTGCATCTACCCTACGCTTGCATGTATGGTATGTTTTTGGAAATACTGTGCAGTCCATAGGTATTTGGTTAGTGACATTTGTTGTTATTTTGTCTCTGAGTTAAAGTACAGACTCTCAGCTCACATTTGAGTGTATTGTCATCCATATAGTGAACCAATTGGACATAACAGCAGGTTTTGTACATAGTCCTCCCATTAAAGAGTGCCAGAAGTATTTGGACAACTGGCTTGACAGCATTCTTTTGCTAATCAAATGGGTTTGTTTGCGTCATTAATGCATGCACAAGAGACCTGTCCATGACTAGCCTTAATTATAAGTTTTGCATTTGGAGTCAGTTACTGGTGTCTGACAACACAAAAACCAAAGAAGTGTAAATTCAAGTCAAGCTGGCCATCATGATGCAGATAAGAAAATATCAGAGACATTGCCAAAAGAATTAGGCATGTCAAAATAAATTGTTTGGTATATTAAACAGAAGAAAGTAAACACTGTTTCTCAGCACAGGCAAATTAATTGCTAGTCTAAGGAAAATGTCTAGAGTGGATAATCAAAGTTTGCTCACCATAATGGAAAGAAAGTACTGTCTGACAGATCAAGAACACCCTACAGGAGGGAGCCATGGTCATCATCCACAGATGACTGGCAGCTGAACTACACAGACATGACTGCAAGGTACCAAAACAATAGTTGGCCTCAAAACCAGATATACTAGAAAAAAGAGCATGCAGAGTTATGGACAAAATTATTTTGGAGAGATGAGAGAAATATTCACATTTACCACATAAGTGATGGCAAGAGGAAAGTGTAAAGGAACAGACATAACAACATATGTGTAAAATAAGGTGGAGTGTGTGAAGTTCTGGGCATGTATGGCTGCCACTGGAATATTCTCACTCATCTTCGTGGTTGTAACTAATGACTGGCTGGCAAATGTTGCTTGGCTGGCAGCAGTAGGATGAAACCTGAAGTGTACAGAGGTGTCTTGTCTGCGTCCAACCAAATGCCTCAAAACTCAAGACCATGACCCCGAAACATACTGGTCAGGGGCCAAAAGGTGTGATGTTTTTGACTCACCCAACCAAAATCCAGTTGAGCATCGGTTCCATTTGCTATAGACAAGACTGAAAGCAAAAATGCCCCAAGCCAAACAGGAATGGAAGATAACTGCAGTACAGGACTGGCAGCGCATCACCAGGGAAGATTCCCAATGTCTGTTGTCTATGGGTCACAGACTTCAGGCTGTCAGTCATCAAGTGCAAAGGAATTGCCATCAAGTACTAAATATCAAAAATATAATTTGGAACATTCATTAATTTGTCAAATTTTTTGTTTGCATAAAATGGGGTTATGTAGAAGAAGGGCTATCGTTCCCACACAGTTTATTCCTCAAGTTAAAGCTGACATTCAGCACTTAAACCTTTTAGTCATTGTTTGATTTCAATCCAAATTATGCTGGAGTATAGAGCTACTTATATACTTCACTATAGGTACAAAAAACATTCTTGCCCCTCATTTTTACAGACAAAGCCAGAGCTGCTGGCATTTTTTTTATGTATCCAGGTTTTTCAAAGCATGCTCTTTATGTCTCCATCACTCATTCACATTTTACAATGTATAAAAATATGAATAAGTACATTGTAGTTGTAATATTTTCCAACAAAAATGTAAAAACAATCAAGATACATGTATATTTTAGATTCTACAAAGTAGCCCCCCTTTGTCTTGACAGCTTTGCACAATCTAGCATTCTCTCAACCAGCTTCATGAGGTAGTCACATGGAATGATTTTCCAACAGTCTTGAAGGAGTTCCAATGTATGCTGATCAGTTGTTATATGCTTTTCCTACACTCTGCTGTCTAACTCATCCAAAACTATCTCAATTGGGTTGAGGTCAGTTGATTGTGGAGGCCAGGTCATCTGATGCAGCACTCCATCACTCTCCTCATTGGTCAAATAGATCTTGCAGAGCCTGGAGGTGTGTTTTGGGTTATTGTCCTGTTGATAGTCCCACAAAGTGCAAACGAGATGGATTTGCGTATCGCTGCAGAATGCTATGGTAGCCATGCTTGTTGAGTGTGCCTTGAATTCTAAATAAATCACAGACAGTGACACCATCAAAGCATCGCCAGACCATCACACCTTCTCCTCCATGCTTCACAGTGGGAAATGCATGTGCAGATCCGCCCACACTGCGTCCCACAAAGACATGTTGGTTAGAACTAAAAATCATTAACTTAATCATAAGATCATCAGACCAGAGGACACCGGTCTATGTTTCTTGGCCCAAGCACGTCTCTTCTTATTGGTGTCCTTCAGTATTGGATTCTTTGCAGCAATTCAACCACAAATGCCTGATTCACGCAGTCTCCTCTGAACAGTTGATGTTGAGATTTATCTGTTATTTGAACCCTCTGAAGTATTTATTTGGGCTGCAATCAGAGATACAGTTCAGCCAGTTCAGCCAGAAAACCCAAGTGGTAACATGTCAGCAACACAACAGCTGATGCAGGATCACTCTTATCACATGCCAGTTTGTAAACCTGTCTATATAACCATCAGGTTAGTCACTCAGTCGGTTGTTGAGCTTGTCATGCGGGTGCACGTCCCCGGAGTCGTTTTTGCTTTCATCTGTGATTAGCACGGGTTGGACATGCTGTCATGTTGGGCATGGGGTGTTAGATTCTGTTCATTTTTGATCCACAAACTAAAATTTATTAAAATTAATGCAACCGGTAGTCAGGGGAGAATCTTTATTTAGCATCCAAAATGTTGATCTTCAATAGTTCTTACATGTTCTCCGATAATTACAAAGTTCACAGTCTTTTATGCCAATACACATAGGAGGCGGTCGGTGATCATAGCCAACCATTACACAGTCTATTATCCTCCAATAAGAAAGGTTTATCCTACATGGTACGCTTGTATGGTATGTTCCAACCTCCCCTATGGTCCAAGGGTTTATCGATAGAATCTATGACAGTCATACGGACAGTTCCTAGCAGGAGGTGTGGACAGGGTATGTGGGGCCTATCAGTAATGGCCACCACGTCTTATCTATTGTCCGTTGTTCAGCGTTAGTCAGCACTTACGCATTGTGTTAAGTTTCTCATGCCCATATTCTATCAGGGGAATTCGTCTTCCTCCCAGTTTTGGTGATCTTTATACTGCCTAGTGGTACTGTAGCGCTGCCATCGAGATCTGTCACAAAGGGTTCTTCGATTTCCTGCTGAAGGCCATGCCTGCTGAAGGCCATTAGTCGGGTTTGACGTTCATGCAGTGACTTCACCCACCTTCGCTAGAAAATCTCGGGGCTTCCATCCTCCTGAGACGGGGAGGGCCGTGCTTGCGAGCAGGGAGGAAGTGCTGGATCCATAGGTTCTCCGGTTTGAAGCCATGCTGCAGTTCATGGGGAAATTCCAACATCAGGGACCCGTCTGTTACTTCAGCCTTTGCCCCGGTGCCTTAGGACCTGCATCGTTCCCAGTCTTAGTGGTTACGGAGTGTGCATTGCTGGATGTCTTTTGTGGTGTCTTTTGTGCATTCATTCCACTGATGTGGTTCGTATGATCAGGTTCAGCATTGATTCTGGGGCGATATGGTATTTTGCCTTGATGGGTATGTATCTAATTTAGATGTGGTCCGTCGCGTGCTGCTCGTTTCTCGTGTGGCATGTCCTGGGTCAAATTGCGGTGCCATCATTCTGACCTTAGCCATTTCATTCTACTACGTTTGCAGGCATACATGCTGGCTGTCAAGTAGTATTGTGGTATCCATGTGGTTGTTACACTGGCTAGCTCATGTAGCTGGAGGCGGTACAATGTGAATAACTGAGCTCTGGTAAGTATTTATGACACTGGGGTAGTGACTGACATGATAACCATGCTTGTGTTGGTCTGTAGGCGGTGTGGTTACGGTGTAGTTGCTGGTGCTTACTGTTTGGGCATGGTAGTTGAAGTTTCTCAACTATTCTGCATCTCCCTGTCGTTACTGCAAGTCCCGGGGGGCGCAATTCAATAGCAGACTGTCTTATTATGCTGGTCGTATTACAACGTACGTAATCACGCCCCACATTAGTCTCACGCAATCTCGTGTTGCTACTGGACACAGAGAAGTGGTCATCACAATGCACTGGTAGCAAGATGGAAGAGTACTGTATGGGCAGTCAATGGCTGGTGCTGCTGTCCTCCAGCATAGCGATCAACATGACTTTACAAACTGTCGTGTCTCATTTTGGTGGATAACAAGTCTTCCAGCAGCTTTGTTATACTATTCATAGCACAAGGATATAGCTACATTTTGGTGGGAATGGCAGACAGTAATAAGAAAATGTTAAGTCATAATTTGGCTAGATTGAAGTCTGAACATAGATTTAACATGTACAGAGCCGCTCGGAGCCGCCATCCAGTTTCACTTGCTGTGATGTTCTTTCTTGAATGAATGGCGTCCTGCATGGCATAATGGAGTGCAAGAGATCACGTGAACGGGGCTTCTTGTGAAATGGGCTTCATGCCTAATGTACGGAATGCGGCTCGTGGTCTCTCGTGCATTGTGTCGTCACGTAGCTGGTCTGTGCTTCTACGTATGGATGCATGTGTGTGTGTGTACAAGTGTGCATGATGCAGCGACCTATCGGTTTATGTTTGAATGTCTACAATGTTTCCCTGCCGTTGTGCTAAATCAGGCGTGCTACATTGCTACATCTAGATCTGGTCGTTGTGCACTCCTCAATTGTCTGTGTCTTTGTTGACAGGTGTGCTGGATGTTGTTTAGCTGGCATCTTCAGACGGGTTTATTCTAACTGCGCTTCTACGATGTGGAGATTGTTCGCATGTGCCCGTCTGTCGGGGCTACCACTCGCTGTAGATGGTTTCCTTGCCATGAGTGGCATTGTCTTTACATGCAGAACTCTGGTGTTGTTGTCATGGCCACTCTCATTGTTATCCTGTCAACTGTGTTTGGTACCTGTGTTGGAGATTTGCAGGGGTGTTTCTGGGATCATGGATTGTGTGATTCGAACTTGTCTTCTTATCGCGGCTTGTGTGCCCTCCATGTTCACAGCATTATGGGGCATGTGGTGGTCAGAGGATACAGTGTTGCAGTAATGGGAGTTTCAATCTAGAACAGGGGTACTCTCAATCATGTTACTCCGGCAATGACATACTGCAAGTGGCTGTCATGCTAACAGGGTGGAGCTTCCAAGATTATGTTATCGTGGAGTATGGTATGCAAGTCCTGTGCAGTGGTTGCATCAAGCCAGATTGATGCCAACAGTCTATATGTTTACTCCAGAGAGCAGCATGGATCAGATGTATTTTACTATTATCAAGTTGGCTTCGTGTCTGTGTGGTTGGCTGCATTGATGTTACTGCAGTATTGTAGTCTATCATTACTCTGCATGTTGTTCTCTTCTGCATTTCACATTTGTCATTGCCCTATTACTGGTTGTTGATGCACTTGTTCTTTTGATTCCATGTCCCTCCCTGCCATGATGGTGACTGCTGCTGGCTGGGATTCACTGTTCTACTTCGGTGCCGGTGATCCGATGACATGTTCTTGGTTGTCGTCCCAGATCTGACATCAAGAGTTGTCTTCAAGTTCATAATCCACTTCGACTCACATTGTCGCTGGTTGCTGTCTGATTCCTGCGTTGCTTCGACCTACCTGGTCATCCCTGTCCCTGTCTGCCTGGTGGTGCGGTCGATCTGGATTCCTTCTAAAGACTCTGGACATGCCTGTCTGCATGTATTGACCTGCAGGTCATTTGTCCATGCTAATTGTTGTTGTAGCCAATGGCCGTGTACTCTCTACACTTCACCCGGCACAGCAAGAGGTCTGGCCACCCCTCAGAGTCCAGGTCCTCTCTAGGTTTCTTCCTAGGTTTTGAACTTGCTTGGGAGTTTTCCTGGCCACTGTGCATCATATTTGTTGTTTGCTCTTGGGGGTTTCAGACTTGGTGTCGCTGAGTCCTGGATTTCAGGCAGTCTGGTTAGGCCCAGGAACGCATGATATTGTCTAGTCATCCCCTGAGTCGTGGGTTTTGTAACATTCTGTGTAGCCCCAGGAACACATGCCATTTTACTGTACGGTTCGTGTTAAACAACCTACACCTTATGGGCACTTATGATAACTGATATAGGCACATATACATACAGAAATCAAAGTGACCAGACTGGTCATCCCTGAGTTCCGGGTTGCTACACGATCCCTTGTTTTTTGTACTTGAATAATGAGATGCATTGAAGATAACGTAGGCCGTGAAACACATGACCTTTTAAATGTTTGGCATGTGACGAAAAATTAGTTACCTTTTCTAAGAACTTCCAGCATATCATGGTCGTTAATGATTGCGTATGTTTACAAACCATATGGAGTCAGATTATTAGATATTAAATTATCACGTAGGTCATAGATTCTTTCTGCACTAATTTTCTACCTGTCCACTCAGTAACATTCAAAGGGGTGAACCTTTATTCCCCCGTACTACAGTTGTTTCAATGAAAATATCACCTTACGGCGGGTATAACGGAATCTCACCAATGTTTTTTTTCAGTTGGCCAACAGATTTCAAGACTGACATTAGAGGGCAGACAAGCAACGCAATAAATTCCTATCGACCAGTTTTCTTGTTTATCTCCAAATGGGTAAATCATGTAACAGACATTTTTTCAACCAAGCTGCCATATGATCAAAACACCTGCTGAGTATTGAATTTCATTATGTTTTGTGGTATAGTGTAATTTGCTGATTGCTTTTTTCCACTTTAATATATTGTTTATTTTTATTTTTACATTACTGATGTGGTACATTGTGTTGTCCTGTCGTTTTAATTTCATGCCTTTGGCCGGGTAGTCATCAAAAAAGTCTCCTAAATCGACTTACCTGTTAAAATACTGTAAAATACTAAAAAATACATATTATAGCCCTGGCTGTGGCCCAGAATCCCAGACTGACTCATAGAAAACTAGTTTAGCTTGAGCCCTAACACTAATGCGTTAGATGGTTATAAACAATACAACATTTTAGTCAATTAACAGATGTTATCCGGAGCACCTTAGAGTAGTGCATACATTTCCATTGCTCTATCACCTGAGACATACAGGACATGGATATTTTTACTCTGTAGGCACCTGCAACTTACCATAATTGAGAGAATCCAATCCCCACCTAATGGTCTCACCAAAACAAAAAGTTAACCTTTAAAAAAGGGCAAACACCATCTCTTCATGGCAAGGAGTTGGTAATATTAAGCTATACATTGTACGTATCTTTCTAAATCAGTCTGCAAAAAATGTGAACATGGTTATATAGAAGTTGACTTCGGGAGACAACCCGTACATGAGCAACAATACGAGAGAAGCAGTGCTTACTCACAATGTCATTTCAACACTCTGAATGGCCAAAACAAAAACTTAATAGTTTTTTAGCTGAAACTCAATAGTTTCAGCTAGCTGTGCATTTTGCTGCTATGTATGATCAATGCAACATTTGACATTTTTCAGTGTAACTTGCTGACAAGCAAGGAAACGCGTCTCTTCATGGGTTGAAAATTACAACTAGGTTTTGAGGGATGTCCAACTCAGCTTTCTACTCGGGACATCCTTAATGAATTCTGATGATTTGTTATGAACCCTAACCCTTATTGAGTCTTGAAAACACTATGCCATCTCTGAAGACGAAAAAATATTTGTAGCAAAAACATTTGTCATAATTTTAAAGAGGAGGGTGTAGAAGGAGATTGGTTCTTATATTAGCTGCTTGAGCCAATGGCTATCGAGGCGCTGTTTTCTTATAGCCTACAAAGGCTACGTCTGTTGCCAGGGTCCAACAGACCTTCTGCAAATTTTGGGGCAGAAGTGTCTGGGAACAAGATTATAATTGAGATAATACCTTCATAATGTCTTGGTTGCTAGCAATCAATCTGTCCACTGCAAAAACATATAATTTATATTGGGAGAACTGCAGGCACTTCTACCTAATGGTGTATAGATCTGTGTCTGCATCATACGGCCAGAGCACAGTTCTAGATGCTCTTTTCTATCTATACACCAAGTTACTTGGCTTTTATATCCTTACTTGGTGTCTCCTATAATTGCTATGTGGTTCCAACCCAAATACTTTGAAACTATGACCCCGTTTCCAAAACAGTTAAGCAAAGTAAAGTAAAATGTAAAGAAAAACAGAATGCAATGATGTGCAAATCGTTTAAACCCTATATTCAATAGGAAATAGTGCAAAGACAACATATCAAATGTTGAAACAAAGAAATGTTATTGTTTCTTGAAAAAATATATGCCCTATTTGAATTTGATGCCAGCAACATGTTTCAAAAAAGCTGGGACAGGGGCAACAAAAGACTGGAAAAGTTGTGAAATGCAAAAAAAAAACATTTTTCTTACAACTAATTAAGATATTTGGCAACAGGTCAGTAACAGGATGAGGATGAGTCTTTCAGAAGCAAAGATGGGGAGGGGTTCACCACTACGTGAAAGACTGCGCAGGCAAATTGTGCAACAGTTTAAGAACAATGTTTCTCAATTTAAATTGCAAAGAGTTTTAGGATCTCATCATTTACGGTACATAACATAATTAAAAGCTTCAGAGAATGTGGAGAAATCTCTGTACGCAAGGAACAAGGCCGAGAATCATTACTGGATGGCCATGATCTTCGGGCCCTCAGGCAGCACTACATTAAAAACAGACACAAATCTGTTGTGGACATCACAACAGATTTGTGATATCCTGAGCCCCACGGCATGGGCTCAGGAACACTTCTGGAAACCATTTGTCTATGAACACACTATGTTGCTGCATCCACAAATGCAAGATAAAACTCTACCATGCAAAGAAGAAACCATATATAAACAAGACCCAGAAACACTGCTGCCTCCTCTGAGCCCGAGCTCATTTAAGATGGACTGAGGCAAAGTGGAAAACTGTCCTGTGGTCTGACAAATCAACATTTTTCAAAATCATGGACGTCACATCCTTTGGGCTAAAAAGGAGAGGGACCATCTGGCTTGTTATCAGCGCACATTTCAAAAGTAAGCACCCATGATGGTATGGGGGTGCATTACTGCACATGTCATGGGTGATTGCACATCTGTAAAGGTACCATTAATGATGAACAATATATACAGGTTTTGGAGCAAGATACACTGCCATCCAGATTACGTACACATTCTGCAGGTAATACAACAGCATGTTTTAATGCAATTCTTGTAGACAATGTATTTTTTGTCAGACCTCAGAAGCGGAGCAGACCAAGTAGAGTCTCTAACTGAGCGAGTGTGTGTCTGACTACATATTGTTAAATAGCGTAGTGGTTAGAGACGCAGACTGCCACACAGGAAACCGGGTATCAAATCACACAAGAAAGATTAACTCAGGGTAAGCTGGCCATAAGCATCAGTAGCCTCACACTGTACAGTAAACCAAGTAAATGAATCAAAAGGAAAATAAAGCTGCATCGGCTGAAATGTCTGAAGGGGCAGGAAATTCACCACAAATGCGGCCTTGTTTACGGGTCTTTGATAGGCAGAGCAAAAATCCTCCATTGTGGAAAGCCGTGTGGGTCTTTGTATCTTAAAATTAACGTGTTGAATTACACAATTTAACGGGTTAGATAAGCCCTTTGACCAGTCAGCACTTGAAAATAAACTTTTGTGACTTAATTCTTTTCATATAAAAATAATATACAAATGTTATTTTTTACATGTAGGGATTACACTAATTCTCAATGCATATTATTTCACAGTGATTCATATGTGCATGTGTAATAATACCGCGAAAATTGTGGTGCACACTTGTGGTTGCAGGAAATGCAGCCTAGTACTTCGGTCGTGGCTGGACGGGATTAAACTCAAATTTACATCGCTAAATACCAAGGTCATTTCAGTAGTGTAGCAACCTTGGTAAGGCCACTACTCGCCTCTTCAAAGGGCATATACCTATTTGGAGAAGTGGGTAATGTGCCTGGCTGGGGAGCTGAATGTCGCGGGTATGAGATACCGCCTGCCAAACGCTACAATACTTATTGGCCATTCTGTCTTCATTGTTGGTCATGTTTGGACCAGGTCCATTTAACAAACGCACAGGCTGTACTGTAGCTGCTATCAATGCTAGCTAGCATTTGAGCAACAGGGTTGGTAAGCTAGCGTGTTTGTTATACTGTTATTGTCATTATCTTTTTGCCAGATCACGTAAGCGGAGACAGCCAACGATACTGAATGTCTTGGCTCTGCTCACATACTCTGTTTCACATACTCTATTTCACATACTCTGGAAATTATTTATTTCTGGAGAATATGAGCCATGAAAAGGGAATGTCTTTGAGTGAGGAACAAGCAATGTTACATAGCACAGGCTACCACACACATACAGGTGCTGGTCATATAATTAGAATATCATCAAAAAGTTGATTTATTTCAGTAATTCCATTCAAAAAGTGAAACTTGGATATTATATTAATTCATTACACACAGACTGATATATTTCAAATGTTTATTTCATTTAATTGTGATGATTAAAACTGACAACTAATGAAAATCCCAAATTCAGTGTCTCAGAAAATTAGAATATTACTTAAGACCAATACAAAAAAAGGATTTTTAGAAATGTTTGCCAACTGAAAAGTATGAACATGAAAGTATGAGCATGTACAGCACTCAATACTTAGTTGTGGCTCCTTTTGCCTGAATTACTGCAGCAATGCGGCATGGCATGGAGTCGATCAGTCTGTGGCACTGCTCAGGTGTTATGAGAGCCCAGGTTGCTCTGATAGTGGCCTTCAGCTCTTCTGCATTGTTGGGTCTGGCGTATCACATCTTCCTCTTCACAATACCCCATAGATTTTCTATAGGGTTAAGGTCAGGCGAGTTT
>JACXGI010009122.1:0-23584 GCA_016801175.1 Esox masquinongy
ATTTTCAGCTTTGCCCAACACCTGGTCATCTAATGGTTAGACGGAGACCTGGAGAGGCCTACAAGCCACAGTGTCTCACACCCACTGTGAAATTTGGTGGACGATTGGTGATGATCTGGGGATGCTTCAGCAAGGCTAGAATCGGGCAGATTTGTCTTTGTGAAGGACACATGAATCAAGCCAAGTACAATGTTATCCTGGAAGAACACCTGCTTCCTTCTGCTCTGACAATCTTCCCCAACTCTGAGAATTGTTTTTTCCAGCAGGACAATGCTCCATGCCACACAGCCAGGTCAATCAATGTGTGGATGGAGGACCACCAGATCAAGACCCTGTCATGGCCAGCCCAATCTCCAGACATGGACCCCATTGAAAACCTCTGGAATTTCATGAAGAGGAAGATGGATGGTCACAAGCCATCAAACAAAGTCGAGCTACTTGAATTTTTGTGCCAGGAGTGGCATAAAGTCACCCAACAGCAATGTGACAGACTGTTGGAGAGCATGCCAAGACGCATGAAAGCTGTGATTAAAAATCAGGGTTATTCCACCAAATATTGATTTCTGAACTCTTCCTAAGTTAAAACATTAGCATTTTGTTGTTGAAAAATGAATATGAATTTGTTTTCTTTGTATTATTTGAGGTCTAAAAACAACATATTTTTTTGGTTATTTTGACCAGTTGTTATTTTCTACCTACAAATACTCTAAATGACAATATTTTTATTTGGAATTTGGGAGTAATGTTTTCAGTAGTTTAAAGAATAAAACAAAACTGTTCATTTTACTCAAACACATACCTATGAATAGTAAAACCAGAGAAACTGATCATTTTGCAGTGGTCTCTTAATTTTTTCCAGAGCTGTATATAATGATGTGCAAGTTATGTCTGGATTTGGTTTGGTAGAGATTTTATCAGGTTTACAGAGTTCTCTTAATCTGGAAGGGTCATAAGAAGAAAATAACTTACAACTCAAGTTGCTTAATCTAATAGTTTTAAAGTCTTAATTCAGAAGCCTAAATAAAAACTTGTTTTACTATGTTGAAAACAACAGTATACCGCCTCAAAATATACTATAGATACTCAGTTTTTGCATCTACAGTTCTGACTAGGAATTGCACAGTTGGTTACATTTCTCCAACCCCCAACCTTGAGCTTCTAATAAAAACAAACCCAAGAAGAATGATGTGTTATTGTTTCGTCGTCTGAGTCCTACTTTACATGGTTGCCAAGACTACAGAAACTGTAACTCCACTACAACTAACATAGTAACACCAACGATGAAAACACCAGAGCATAGTAACACCAACAATGAAAACACCAGAGATATTTTGGGTAAATTATAAATTTCCATAATAACATGGAGTAAAGTTCTTTTCTCTTTATTTAAATTGGCTTTTACATTTCATACATAGACAAACAATTTATAAATAATATTTCATTATTTATTTTCTGACATACTAAAATAATGTGACTACAGCTAATCGTTTACTTTAATACAGATAAATATTTGATTTAGTCAGGAAAAACATGCTGAGAAAAAATTCTCTCTTGCCTCCTGTAAATGTAATGCTTTGCTAAAGGAAAACAACAAGATTCATTTCAACAAGCAGACAGCCACACATTAAAAACGGTTACATTTTTCATCAAGCAAAAACCTCCAGCAAAGCCAGAGCTCATTTTGCATCTTATTTTCCTAATGTGCTTCTGGCTCCCCCAATATCCACCAGTCTGTATTTTGCATTGTATTTAGATTCACCTCAACTCAATGTTGCCTCTGTAACTGTAATTATCGTCTCTGTTAAGAATTCTAACCAATTCTAACTAAGAGCAAAGATTAAAAAACAATCTTTGTCTGTTTCACTCACTCTTCCTCCTCCCCCAGAGTAAAGCCTCCCCCTCCATGGCTCCCGGTGCTGGAGAAACATGATATCCCCATTGTGGTCGGAGTGGGAGTGTCTCTAGCGTTCATCTTTATCACCATGGCCTTCTACTCTCTGGTTCAGAAGAATGAGCCTGCTCCTGCATTTAGAGGTGGTCTGTCTGATTCAGTCTGTACTATATCAGCCTCTAATACTTTAATATCAGCAAACAATACTCATGGGTCAAAATCAGTCAATCACTCACCGAGCTACCGGGTTGATCATCGATAATAGTAAAATAATAAAATAATTGCTTGTTTCTGAGGTTTAGTGTAAAATATGAACCAGACTAGTGGAAATAGACATTTCTCTTATTGAATCCTATTAGCCCTATCTTCCGCAGTTCCGAGGAACATGGGCGTCCCCTGCAGACACGCTGAACGCCTGGCCGCTGGGAGGACCTATGAGAACAGGTGACTGCGGGCACTGTTAACAGCTGCTCCTGTGGTGGATGACCCCTAAAGGCTAACGCACAGTGTACCGTGTGTCCTCTGTTCTGAAAGGGCGTTCGAGGGCGACGACTTGGTGGCGGTGATAGAACAGAGCCCCAACACGTCGGATACGCGCGCCATGCCTCCTGCTCCCGGCCCAGTTGCTGTGACGATAGACCCTGCCTCCGACGAGACTAAGGAGGAGACCGGGCCAACTTCCGAGCACTCAGTCTTAGCAGAGACCTACCCTGAACCCAGCGAAGAAACCCTGGTCAGTATGTGTTCCACTAAACCTACAAGCACTCCCATGCCAACAAATACATTCCCATGTTGGGTGTTACCACTTCTGTAGAAGTAGCCGTCTGGATCCTCTTCACCTCAGGTTGACCCCTTCCTGGATGAAGAGAAGGGCTGCAGCCTGTCTCACCCCAGCATCCAGCTGCAGTGTGTAGAGGACTGGAGTGGTGGCGGAGTGGAACACGGACGACACCAGGGACGGGACGTCCTCCCCGAGCCCTCCTCCCCTTCCTGCTCTCCCTCCCCTCCGCCTGAGGGCAAGGAAAGCCTGCGCTCCACCCTGACGCTCCAGACCGCCGAGCCCCGCGTCACACCCCTCCACCACAGCGTCAGCATCTCCCACAGCAACGCCCCCCTCCTCCTCTCCCACTGCGTATCCCTGGGCCACACCACCGTCGCCGTTGACGTCCACTTCTACCCAGCAGTCCCTGCTTCTGGCGCCGCCGCGGCTACTGTGGCAGCTGCCACACAGATCAATGCCAACGCAGCCACGGGTCGTGTGCCCCATCTCGGCTCCTGAGTGGCCCACCTTCAGGAGCACCAGAGTAAGTAACTAGAAAGCCAACCCAGATATTGCCCGTATTCTCCATTTTGAAGACATCTTAACATAGTTGTGATTATCAGCCTTTTTTCTATTTCCAACCTTAACTATTGTAATAGTCCGAGTTGTGTGTAATGTTTTGTGTATGAACGAGGGATCTATCTGGAATCATCCACTTAATAAACGTGTGTTTCCATCGTATTTTTTAAATCAGTGTGGGTAACCTGTACAAAATTAGCAAGATTTTCAAATGACATCAGTCAGTCATGTCACCCAAATAAGACTCCTGAAGAATTATTGGAAGGGAGCATTATGGTCATCTGTGAACTTTCACCAACTGAAGAGAGGTGGTCGACAATCATTGCATGACTACAATCTTGCTTATATATGATAATTATTCTATTAGTATCTCCCACAGGGATATCTTGCATAAGTAATTATACAGAAAATATGTATTTGTTGCATATTTTACAGTGAAATAAGCCAAGGAGAAAACAGTTGTGTACAACAATTAGCAATCTTAGATACTGTACACTTCTTATTCATGCCCCCCCCCCCTCTCTTTCATTACTTTTGTGCTGAAACCAAAGTAAGACATGATAACAGAGCTTGGTTACTTAACTTCCAATAACTCCCAACGGAAACCTGGTTGACCTTGAATTCAGATAACCGATGTTGTTTTTTTAATAACTTGTAGCAATATTTCTTTGTTCAGTGAAATCAGTGCAGGAATTTCCTTTTTCTTATCTAAAGTCAAGATGTCTGACCCAGATCTGACAATCCCCCAAAAGTCAAGAGGTATTGTATCAAATGCCTTTTTATTTACTTAATGGCCAACAAGAAAATGGAAAATGTTACTCTGTTTCATTGTTGCTTTATACAGTTTCCACAATGTTGTTTTTGTTTTAGCAACTTTTTGATATAATACTTGTGAATCAGTGAGCATAGCTGGATCAATATGGATGTACTGTAATTTAGACTTAAATCAATATCAAATAAAGCATGTTAAAAACATATTTACTCTGACTATTGAGGTTTTTTTTATTGGTTTTCTCAAGGATACTATTTAAATTCACAACAGGGATTCAAAAAACCATTCCATTGTTTGATTTACAGTACAGGCATCATAGGTGGTCAAGGGCATTAGAGTAACGCTAACCCAATGCAATAGAGGAATGCAAATGCAATGCATTACAGTAACGCTAACATAACAATGCATTACGGTAAAGTCACTAAAAGACTACAGTTCAGTGGATGGTTTCTTAGCTGGCTCCTCCTTCCCGGGTTGAGGAACACTGAAGGCTACGTACGGACACCACTTACTATTCAGACACACCAGTTTCTTCAGCGAGGCTGAGTTGACAATATCAAAGCCTGTCTGGCCACCAAACGTGCTGGGCTTCCAGTACTCAGGGGAACAGATGGGGTTACCCAGAAGGCCTTTCAGGGAGAATGGAGCTCCCATTTCCACCATGCTCTCACCAAATATGGCTTTGTGGCGTGTCTTCTCCAGCATGAGGGCGGGGTAGAACTCCAGCGCGTCTATGTCACCATAGAGCTCCTCCAGCTCCCTGGCAACTTCTTCCTCCCCTAAGAACAATAAAACAGATCCTTATAGCAATGCACCTTAAAAGCAAACAAATACAACATTTATAGTTGTCATTTAGCAGTCACTCTTATCCAGTGACTTGCAATAAAGTTCAATGTGATCAACAAAAACAATGCTAGAGAAAGTGTAGTGGTAATGTGAAGGACTTCACATTCCTTAGAAAGTTAGCACACTTGAAACCAAAGGACAGATTTCCAACAGTCTAATGTCCATTTCTCGTGTTTCTTGCCCCAAGCAAATCTGCAATTGATTGGGATTTCCCAATTTTGTGTTTTGTGACGGAACCTAGTTTTTCATGTAAATAATCATGATTTCACTAAACTATCAAAGTTCTTCAAGCTATTTCTGAATTTATTCCCCTTAAAGGCTGAGCATTAGATTTCACACATTTTCACTCCATGTGCCATTTTTACATCTCAAACGACAGGTAAAGAATGTATTTGTCATAAAAACCTAAACATGAATAGATTTATTTTTTAAGAGGGCAATTATCCATTTTAATACCAAAGACACACTCGAATGGCTTTCAAAAAGGTGATGACTCAGCGTTCCTAAGTGGTTAATTCTCAGCGCTGCTTTAAAATTCTACCAAAACAACAATAGCTTGCAATTAGATTTGTCATCAGAATTGTGAAGTAGCATCTGATTACGTCTTTGTTAACTTGCACAACCTGCATTTGCAGATGCATGTGATCTTATCCATTGCAAGTTACGCAAAGAGGTTGTAGATGAAGAACTCTGTGCACAACTTTATAAAATAATGAAAGGAAATGGCTATACAGAAGATATTAGTAGGGCTGGCATTTATTTTCTATCTAATTTTTCGGGGGCATTTTTATGATATATATATAGCTAGCTCTGGAAAAAATGAAGAGACCACTGCACCATTTTCTTTCCTTTCCAAAAAAGTTGAAAAGGATTTCAGTGAGGAACAGAAGCATTTAATTTGCAGTGGTCTGTTAATTTTTTCCGGAGCTGTGTGTATATGTACATACGCACGCGCGCACGCGCACACAGTGGGTTAAGAGAGGTGAGTTTCCTTGCTGAGAAAGCAGAGAGCTGAATTTAAAACCACACTGCAGCAGTACATGTGCCATAAAGGCAGCAGCCTAGACCATTAGGGCTTGCAATGACCTTTCTAAACTAACCAGTAAATGTTGTCTTACCAGTAAATTCAGTGAAAGATGTGTAGGGCTTCAGGTTAAACCTCTTCCTGTACTCGTTAAAGGGTTGGAGACGCAGAGCTCGGGATTCTTCAATGACCCCCTCAGCTACATTGGTTACCACTGGGTGCATGTTCTTCCCACCTCCAATCTGACAAACAGAATGAAAATCAAGCAGACCACAGAGCATTACCTCATAGTATGTGTTGTTTTTTTATACACATTTGATTGAAATTTGAAAGAATCACATAGGCAAATGTGAAAGGTCATTAAAATAAACCATCCGATTGCCTCCTGATAAGGGTTCGTTTGGAAATCAGACAAAATATGCACTGGGAAAGCCAGGCATGTTCAAACAGATAGCAAACCGAGAAAGCTTAAAAACAACATATCTAAAAACTTGCCTTTCACTTAAATCTTCCTGAGTAACCAAATTGTAATAACAAGCATCACAGGTTATGACCTAACTTTAGAAAATGCTATGTCAGCAATTGTACAAATACAAAACTGCAAAAATGGAGAATAGAACATTTAAATGTAAATCAATTAATTGGTTTTCGTCAATGTTCAGCACGCGAAGGAAGACCATACAAAACATAAAACGTTAACACAATACAACAAACAGAGGCGGTGGCAGTGGAAACTTTAAGTACTTTATGAAAAGGCGATTTTTCAGATGTTTTTTGAAGATAGGCAAAGACTCTGCTATCCTAGCCTCAAACAGAAGCCTATTCCACCTTTGAGGTGCCAAAACAGAGAAGAGTTTTGACTGTGTGGATCGGAAATTGCGCTGAAGGTGAGGCCTTGAAGCGGATTCAAGCTTCAAATGGAAGCCAGTGTAGTGTGCAAAGAAGTGGGGTCACGGGAGAAATTAGGAAGGCTGAACACCAGGTGGGCCACTGGCTGCGTTCTGAATTAATTTCAGGGTTTTGGTTGCACATGCCGGGAGCCCCAGAAAGACTGAGTTACATTAATCCAGACATGAGATAAGTGCCTGGACAAGTACCTACGCTGCTGCCCGTTTGAGGTAATGTCATACTCTAGGAATGTTGGAGAGCATGAACCTGCAGGAGCGAGTCACTCTCTGGATATTGTCAGAGAACGACAGCATGTCATCTTGGTTCACACCAAGGCTCTTGGCACTCTGGGAGAACACTGCCGTTGTCAATCATGATGGACATGCCCTGGAACAGAGAGGCCTTTCTGCGAAAGAATAGCAGCTCAGTCTTGTCAAGTTTAAGCTTGAGGTGTTGGTCCTAGATCCAAGCGGAGATATCAGCCCGGCAAGCAGGGATGCGTGTTGTCACCTTGGTGTCGGAACGGGGCAAAGAGAAAAAAAGCTGAGCGTCATTTGCCTAGTAGTGATAGGAAAGACCATGTGAGGATATGACAGAACCAAGACATTTGGTGTACCAAAGGAAGAGGAGAGGGCCAAGAACCGAGCCTTGGGGAACACCACTAGTAAGGGGCTGCGTGGCAGACATTGATCCTACCCAAGTCACCTGGTAGGTGCGGTCTGCCAGGTAAGAACCAATCCAAGATTGTGCAGAGCCTCAGATGCTGAAGTCAGAGGGAGGAAAGTAGGATGCTATCGTTCAGTGTCAGAGGCAGCGGTAAAATATTCAGACCACAGACCAATTTTGTCATAACTCCAAATCAATTACTGTGAAGGTTAAAGTATAATGTTGGGAAATATTTATAAGAAAAATAAACTGAAATCTAGCTAGAACAATTCAAATTCATGTTTGACACTCATATTTAGTAGAGCCACCTTGCACTGCATTAACAGCTTTAAGTCTTTTGGGGTATGTATGTACAAGCTATGAGTTTCAGTGTTTTAAAAACAAACAGTGTTTCAAAAATGAAAAGTAAATGTACTATTTTCTACAGACTACAGATTTTAATTTTTCTGTTGACCATTATGCAAGAACTCCTTCCTCAGTCACATCTAGTGGGTCTAAGTCTATGAAATTTTAAAGTCCTAATTTTAAAATAACTGTGAGAAAATCTTAGAGATAAGGTAGGGAAAACAATTTCCCTGGTAGTGACTGTGTATGAAGAGATTAAACAAGCCACAGTGTGGTCTTGTCATGAATGACTCACATATGAATGGCCCTAAATTTGAAACTACACTTACACCCATGACTTCACAGCAATGGTGTGTTTAAAATTAAAGACCATGATTTTAATTAAAATACTTAAAAGTACACTGCTTGAAAAAATTAAGGGAACAATTAAATCACACATCGGGTCTCGATGAACGAAAGATATTAAAGATCAAAATCTTTACATTGTACATTGTGTAATTCGTTGAGAACAAAATGACATACTGGTAACAACGGTCAATGGAAATCAAAGTCACCAACCAATTGAGGGCTGGATTCAAACTCAGAAACACTGAAAATCAAAGTAAACAATTGAAATCACAGGTTGTTCCAACTCATAATGTGACTCAGTAGTGTGTATGGCCCCCACGTGCCTGTGTGCACTCCCGACAACATCTGGGCATGCTCCTGATGAGATGGTGGATGGTGTCCTGGGGGATCTCCTCCCAGACCTGGATCAGGGCATCAGTGAGCTCCTGGACAGTCTGTGGTGCTACTTGGCAGCGTCGGATGCACCGATACATAACGTCCCAGAGGTTCTATACTGGATTCAGTTCTAGGGAACGTGAGGGCCAGTCAATGGCATTAATACCTTCGTCATCCAGGAACTGTCTACACACTCTTGGTTGAACAAACGTACAGTTTCATCAGTTCAAAGCTCTGGTCAGGCCGATGAACAAACAGATGAGCTTCCCTGGGACGGTTTCTGACAGTTTGTGCAGATATTCTTTGGTTGTGCAAACCCACAGTTTAATCCGTTGCCTCAGACAATCCTGCAGATAAAGATGCTGGATATGGTGGTCCAGACTGGCATGGTTACACGTGGTCGGCAGTTTTGAGGCCGATTGGACGCTCTATTTAATTCTCTGAAACAACGATGGAGGCGGTTTGTTGTAGAAACATTATCATTCAACTCTCTTGGAACAGCTCTGGTGGATATTCCTGCAATCCAGATTCCAATTGCATTTGCCCTCATAAATTGAGACCCCGGGCATTGTGTTGTAAGACAAACAGTTTCAAAGCTTCTTGATATGACACAGCTGTCAGATGGCAGGATATATCATGGCCAAATAGAAATCCTCTTAAACAGGGTTGTAAACAAATTTGTGCACTTATGAAACATTTTAGGAATTTTCATAGGTGCCATATAAAAGATTTTTGGATTTTGTAGTACTACTAGTATCGATACAAGTGTAAATGACCAGAAGACACCTGCAGTTAATGTTTCAAATATGTTTTTCTACAAAACTCTTTGAAGTGCCTGAGCTACTCTCCGTATAAACTTTCTTGCTAGTCCGTCTATCAGGTTACATCAGATGATTTATTCCCCTCCTTTACACTATGCAGAATGTTGCTGTTCTGCTGATGACTGATAACAATACACCACAAGCAAAGATTAATATCAATAGGGAGGGAGCCAAAGATTCAGTCATCATGTCTCCTAGTTAACTGAAACAAGCATTTGTTGTTTCTGCAGATAATGTATGCAGGGAACTAACAAGTCTGTGGTGTCACAGCTTCAATTCTCATCAGTCTCCTCCACCCTTCCTCTAACACATTTGTCTGTCTTGAAGACCTACAAGCGTCATCTTTGGTTCGAGACCATAGAGCAGGCTGAGGCTGACCTCCTTGGACTAATGCTGGCTGTCGGTTATCATGGTCATGTCATATTGACAAAGTTGTGTAAATGGCAAAACGTTTGTCTTATAAAAAGCTTCAGCGTTTGACATGAAGGTCAACTGTACTAGTTATTCGGGCTCTGGGTTTGACTCATCTAACATACTGTGGTCTAGTACCTCAAAGAAAGACACCTGTCACTTCCCTCAAACCCGACACTAAAGCTCACAACATACCCCTGATAACTTGTGTTAGTAGGTTGTAAACTGTGTAGAAGCCCCTGATCACCTCTCATGGGGTTAGTAGGTTGTAAACTGTGTAGAAGCCCCTGATCACCTCTCATGGGGTTAGTAGGTTGTAAACTGTGTAGAAGCCCCTGATCACCTCTCGTGGGGTTAGTAGGTTGTAAACTGTGTAGATACTAAATCCACGAGAGGTTATCAGGGGTATATACACAGTTTACAACATAATAAACCCACAACAGGTGATCGGGGGTATCTACACAGTTTACAACATACTAACACTACAAGTTGTTTTGAGGGGTATCTACACAGTTTACAAGCCTACAACAGAGGCCTGGAATAAACAGTACTATATAGCACCATGACAACATCTAACTATTCCCCCTTAAGTAACTGAAGTGAGCAGTAAAACAGGATAAACAACAAATAAACACACCACACAGTACAACAGTGACCATGGGGATACACCCCTGTATACACACACTTTAATATAATATTTTCTATTTTCTCTAACACTTAACATGTTTGCATAGTCTGATAATGAAAGTTTTCAGTTGTTACAGGTACGTGTCTACCTCGGGAACCTCACTGCTGCTATCCCTGCATTCCAACTGCACATGCACCATGTATATTCACTTTGCCTCTTTGCACATTTACTGCCATCATGCTTGCATTTTTACAGTTGTTACATACGCATGTCTACCCTGGGGACCTCATTGCTGCTCTCTCTGCATCCCGGTTGCACATGCTACCTTACTTCAATTTGCCTCGACTGCACATCTAGAATGCCATTTAGAATTGCCATTAGTACCCACACAACTATTATCCCACTTGTAACATACATTATACTTAATACTTTTAAATTTTCTGCCCTCGTCTATCTGCCTTAAATGCACATTTAGTATTGCCGTTTGTAATGCCTTTGCCTTCATTGCACATCTATACATTCCACTTGTAATATACATATACTTAATACTTGTAAATTTTCTGCCCTCTTCGATTTGCACCTCTAGTTAGATGCTAATGCATTTCGTTGTACTGTACTTGTACTGTTCAATGACAATAAAGTTGTGTGAGCTGTCTCCAACCAAAGGGGCACAAGGACCCAGGGGCGGCCGAGCAACAACACCCCGCCCTGGGTGAGAAAGTAAACCAGTGCCGCTCATCAGGGAAAGACTGAAAAGGGAGCAGACAACCCGTCAAGAAAGAAAAAAGGAGGGACGACGAATGTATGCCCGCCAAGGCACAAGAAAGTGCATGTTTTTTTCTGTTTAGCTTATAGGGTCCTTGTTTTTTTGTTTGTTTTGCTCCGAGGTGAGCCGGAAGCGATTGTTTTGTTGATGAATCAGGCTACGGGCCCTTGTATCAAATAAAGCCATTCCATTTGTACCCCATACTGGGATTCCCGTATGGGAAACCTAACACCTGTCGGTGAAGTGTGACACCCGACCCCGAAGGTTCACAGTCAAATCTAATCGAATTTAATGTCTGTTGCCATGGCATCAGCCACTGAGGATGCAAATAAACAATCATACCAGGTTGGGGAAAAATCTGCTTCAGCCGATTAATTCAGGGAGTCATTTTATATAAATATATCATTCAGTTTGATTAGCTTTTTGAGAAATTAATAGATGCCATTCTGAAAAATGTGTTTCTTTGTTTATTTCCTAAACAGACTGACTACACAATCAAATATGACGTGAAAATGACAGGTCAGGGCTCATCATTACAACATGGGACAGGAAATATCAAACTCCCCCAAGTAGTCCATACCTGTCCAGCGTACTGGCGTGAAAAAGCGTCCACTAGTTTCTCTACACCATAGTGTGTAACGATGGAGGTGTTGAAGATGAACTGGGAGTAGGGCACCACCTCCCCGTTGATCTGAAAACTGTCTGGCATCAATGGGTGCCAGTGGTACAACTGGTTGAACTCCACAGCGATCCGGTTCCTGTACTGGAAAGCGGACTTGAAGAGCAGGGACGGGTCGAATTTCAGATCCAAAAGATAACCGCTCAGATGCTGCACGTACTCCTCGATCACTATTCGGATGATCTGACCTGAAAACAAAATATGGATTGACCCCACAACATGTTCTGGTAGAGACTGCATTACAGTGGGGATAGTTCACAAGGACACGAGGAAGGCAGGCAACTGGGAAAGGGGAGACAGGCAGCCAGGGAGGGGAGACAGATGGCGAAAATATGGACTAGCAATTCATTTGTACAAAAAGGTTTCATTATTTTTTCATGTAAATCAAGTGGATTGTAGCATGGAAGCATACTGTAGCCTTTGAAAAATGTAAAGTCCTAAACCAAACATCACATGCATTTGTGGACCTGTGTGGGCTAATATAGTCACATAGGGTTTATCCATATACCCCATGTAATTATTAAGACGGGTTCACCCGTTAGGCCACGACTGAAGGCGTAATGCAATACATCCCTCTCTGGGGTATGAAGTCACACCAGGCCTTCCGCCTTGGGAGTACAAAGTGTGAGGAATGCCAGTGCTGACCCTGTTAGAATGAGATACATGTCTACATAAATAACCCTATAACACCAGTTGTCTACATAAATAACCCTATAACAGCAGTTGTCTACATAAATAAGCCTATAACACCAGTTGTCTACATAAATAACCCTATAACACCAGTTGTCTGCATAAATAACCCGATAACACCAGTTGACATAGCGGTGCTGCAGGTCAAACCAGGCTCAACAATCCCACGCTCACGTAGCAATGTTTTGAGAGCCAGACGTCCATTATGTACCGACCTATGATAATGAGCCTGGCCGTCTGGAAGAGCTGCTCATCCCCCCAGGTGGGGTGCTCTGCCTTCAGGATGTCACAGACACGGTTGTGTTCCCTCAGCCAAAGGGTGGCGTACATGGTGAGGCCAGGGAGGAGCCCAAACACCTCCTGGCCGATGGCCAAGCGCTGCCCCGCCGGATACCCAGGAGGGTAGCTCATATTCACTGGCGCCTCGGACACTGTTGGCGGGTAAATCTCACCTTTAATTACCTGAGAGTTTGACAAATAAAAAAAAAACGTTATTCATGTTAATGACTGTGGTAGACTACGGTAGACTACGGTAGACTACATGCACTGATACATCTTGGCGAGGTGTTGGCTAAAGCACAGGGGCCAAGACTAAAGTGGGTACATGTGCTTTTTAAAGCAACGGTCTTAGTGACAAAGTTAAAAATGCAAAGGAAAAGTGTGAATGAATGTACTGAAAAGCTTTTGTGTGATCTGTGTAATATGTGTGATCGATCACACGGCAAAAAGGGAAATCAGCTTTGTGGGCTTTGTCATGATGAGTCATGACTTAGACACTGTCAAAGGGACACATGGGAAAAGCGCAATCAGCTACCCTTTAGATAAAGTTCTGAATCATATGCAGACTATAGGCTCATTTAAAACAGGCCTAAAGACATGTTTATGTAGGAAGGCTTTTTGTTGATAACTGTGCTTTTCTTGCATGTTCATTTTCTTTTTAAAATTATTTAAGTTTATTTAATGCACTTTGAGATTTTTTCTAAATAATGAAAAGCGCTCTATAAACGTAATAAATTATTATCATTAGAGTTAGCTGTCACACCTATTCCGGGACTCTTAGTTAAGACAAGTTCCAGCTTTCTGCCTAAGCCCCTGAGTCTTTGCTATCGCCTCAGTCACCAAACTGTATACTTTGAGTACTCCTAAACTATTTCATTTATTTGATGAACTTGTCACTTGAGCTTGTTTGTTGAATTATGTTTTTTATGAAAACAAGTCTCTATATGAAAAGAAAACACACTTGTGTCTGACTCATTTCTTTCTACCATCTGTCCTGCCCAGCTGTTCTTTCTGCACGGCTGACCCCCACCGTTTACACTATGTCCTTTAATATGGTATTAATATATCTTGTGCCATCAGAATTAGGATTTTCCTCACACAACACAAACACAAGTTTACATCTACATTTCTTGGTTATAAGCAAGTGTCTAGTATCCACAGTATCCAGAAATCATAGCAACATCCAACAACTCTTTTAACAACCAATCAAAGCGACCTCAAAACAACTAGCTAGCTAGAGAGCTCCTGAGAATCTGTAAAACTAGTACCAGGCTGTTTTGAAAAGCCTAACTTTGAAGGTGGGAACGTGGCTTTTCTTCAGGCTGTCTTCTTTACAAATCTAGAGAAATGTAATCAACCTTGCCATCCTGCAAAGCCATTGCTGCTAGGTACATTGTTGAGACAAGTCCAAAGACTCCATTGAACCACACAAATCCACCACTATTGTGATGGAGCATCAAGAAACACCAAGGCCACAATAAAAATACTACAAACAAGACTTGATTCATTTTTAGAAAGAGAGCAAGTTCAACTTTCCCAGCGCAAAGTCTCAAAAATACTCCTGTGATGCATAACTGTGTGAAACACCTCCTTTCACTCAGTTATGTAGGGAGCTAAAAAAAACACCCTAAAGTATTTTATGGTGAATCATCGCTAAAAACGATACCCTAGCTGTACAATGACAATATTGTTCTGTACTTACAGCTTGTGTCTGCACGAATATGTATTCTTTAACACTAGCGATGCAATAACAGATATTACAGAGCTGGAACCAAGTTGTATTTACTTCAACCAGATGTAAAGTCAAGTCAGTCACAGAGTGGTACCATGTTTACTTTAGCATTCCACTGTAGATCTGTTCAGACATTCTCACAGGTAGAGTGGCGTTCCGCAATACTTGCCTGGTATTTCATCTTCCCTTCTTTAAGAAGCCTCAGGTTCAGCTGGCGCACCAGATTGTCTCCATAGATATGGCCGGCATCCACCTGGTTACAAGTTAATAACATGAATTTATTAACATGACATGAACATCAAATAAGAGATGAAAGGTTTGGATTCCGGAGACATAACAAATGGTCAAGAGATGGAGGAATATGGATCTTATCTCGTGCCAAGCGTGCAGAGGTATGTTTTAGCCAGGCACAAAATGCACACCTAAATACATCACCATCTTCCCCTAAATAACAGGAGAGTGTATGATCCATCATAACACAGTGCATTAACTATCATAACACAGTGCATTAACTATCCTACTACAGTGCATTACCTAACACAGTGCATTAACTATCATAATACAGTGCATTAACTTTCATAATACAGTGCATTAACTATCATAATACAGTGCGCAGCAGGGCCATCAGACTCACCCCGTGCCCCAGAGCCCTGGTGAAGCCCAGGCCCATGCTCTTTTTGGTCTTGAAGAACTGATGGGTGAAGTGCTGCGCGAAGAATGCAAACATCAGGTTGGTTCCCTGTGGATCTGGCCTGAACTGCCTTCTCAGCAGGAACTTCTCCACTACCAGCTTCGGGTCTGGGAGGACAGATTTTCCTGGAGATAAAAAAGAAAATTAATGTTGCTATGAATGTTGCCACTGGGATGATTTATTTTCCGAAATAAACTCAGTTCTTCACGTTTTCTGACAGGAACTTTGAATGCCCTCTCACCTTTGGTACCCATGGGGGTGGGGCAGTCTTCTGGCACCGGGGGTAGGATACGGGTGTAGTAGGAGACATTGGAGTAGGATTCCCAACTGATGTATCCATAACGGGAGTTGAATGTTGGAGGACTGGGGATAAGATTCGATCTCACTTTGGGAGGGAGAATACAGAATTTATACGACGTGAGTAAGCATGCCCTAAGCCCTTAATTTGTGATTTCTAATAAGCAACAATATTCGGTTGTTTAAGACAGTCTTACCATGGGCCATTCAGAAATGTCCCGGACCAAATTCCAAAGTCACAGCTGAACACACCACCTCGTTAACTAAAACGTCTTGGAATGTAATATATTAAGTCTTAGCCCAAACAATTTATATTTTCCAGATTCACTTACTCTAAACACAGAATTTCACAGGCCCCGTGCAATTTGTACAAATGTCTTACACTCGCATATTTGGAAGAGCTCGACAGACAGCAAATTCACAGTCTACCATAAACACACAAAGAAATATTTATAACAGAAACTGAACAGCCTCACTCCTTTTATTTGTATATTGGCATAGCCTGTGCCTCCATATCATTCACTGCCGCTTCAGTCAATTCAAAGGAAACGTGACAAATTGGTCTTATGTCAGGAATTAGTCACAAATGACACCCCAGTGTAGGTGACCAATGACTACACTGAGCTGTACCTCAGTGCCTTGTGTCTACACAGTGACATTATTTTACATATTTTAACGCTATATTAATTTGCCAATAATTTGGCTCTATTTTGCCATATATTTTGGACCAAAGATACTTGGGAAGTACCAGTGATTGTGTATATCGTTAATTACAGATCACATCATTCAGAAATGGAAATAATCAGATGAAGGCAAGGTGATAAAGCTGAGGAAGTAATTAATTCTCAGTCACTTCTGTTCACACACTGCGTTTCAACCTCCGCAATGTAATTTTGTGCTTGACTTTTTGTATACTGCTTTAAATAAAATATATTACACAGATTTTCATTTTGTAGTAACAAACATAATGGACTTTTGCTGCAGAGAAGCAATCATTAAGCATTTCTGCAGAAACATAAATAAGAAAACAACAGACATGGGTATGGAAAAAATGTAATCTGTAGTTTTATTTTCTTGATATCTTAAGACAAAAATCTAGATTCCACCCAATGTCTTGAACTGTCAGTTCATGTTACAAAGTTGATCTGATTGTAATGGACAATTGACCTGGGTAAGGAATTGGACTAGACCATACTAAGCCCACATCATCAAACTGAGTGACAAGGGTCAACACAGCCGTAGGTCCTTAAGTGATTTCAAATATCGAGTTCAATTACTAAAACAATAATTTAATACAAAATAAAAATACAATTAAAAACTGCACAGGGACCATAAGCACATTACAATGGCCTATCTGTCTTGAAACAACTACAGCTGAAAGAGTAACCCCAGCCAGCGGTAAAAGTCATATCCTGTAATCACGCCAAACTATTACGAGGAAAGCCAGCTAGCACCCGGAGAAGGAATATGATCCTCTGGCAAAAGTAGCAGCCAAGTAGAGAGTGATGTAAGGCCAAGTCCCGTAAAGTAGCCCACGCATGGCAAACGATCAAACATAATGGAACATTTGAGGTTAAAAATTCTTAATACCCATGAGGGTTACGTGGCGATTGATACGGCCATCTGGCATAGACAGAAGATCGTCGGCCAACCGGGGCACAACTCCACCGTTTCTTCCCAGGTTCCGACGTTCCTAGTGGGGAGTTTTTCCTAGCCGCCGCGGTGCTACTGTACAGTCTTGCCGTTTTAGGCTGGTGTCTGTATAAGCCTTGCCGTTTTAGGCTGGTGTCTGTATAAACCTTGCCGTTTTAGGCTGGTGTCTCACTTTGAGAACTGCTGATATAAAAAAAGAGCTTTATAAAACACAGTTGATGAACATGACAACCACATTGTTGTTCAAAGGCTTGGCACATGCTGGGGCATGGCAGAGGGACAAAGGTGCACATACACAGCTAGTGATGACACAAACGCCAAAGGTATAATTGTTACGTGTTAAAGTGTAGGAATTGAACTTGTTTTTTCAAGTTCACCAGCAGTACAGAAGTGGCCAACTCCCTCCAATTCCTCACACTCAAATCCAGTTCAGTTAGTAAATGCCCTTAAGCCGAGTACTTACAGAGTGACTTACACTCACCGCATGCAACTACAATAATGACCACATTCCACTCTGCCACACACTTTCACCGTAACACACCTGGTACCGTGTACACACCACTGAGTTCCTCTCCCCAGTAATGCAGTTAAGAGTAGCCCCAGAGGGATATCCTCCGTCCCGCTTCACATGCCTGACAGGTAATGAGGTGAGGTGGTAAATCAGCTGGAGGGCCAAGCAGCCCAGGCCAGGAGAGTCTGAATAAATGCAGTCAGGATGTTAGAGGACCATGCCACACCTCCAGTTAGCACACACAGTGAAAGCCAATTCAGTCATGTGATCAGAGCTGAAGTACAGACAGAGGTGATGAGCTTCTGCTTTCCAGGATTTGTAATTGCTCTTAATTATCCCCCTCCCTTTTTTTACCCTCTCAATCCACACCCAATTGAATCAAATCCTGGTTTGTCTACAGCCCTGGTCCAGAGGAGAAGGGTTAGGGTCATGCGAGTCATCTCTCACCTCACCATCTCAGCCTTGCATCTGAGCAGCCTCAGGGAGTTAAATCATATTAAGATCCGGAGAGGAAACCTCCTCAGCAGATGTGGACATTTTGCATTGTCTATAGGGCTTCTTAAACACTCTACCGGTTTCCTTCCTTTATTTATTTTTTACGACAACAGCGCAAGCTTTTGACAACGTCACTTACAATACAACCCTCTTCATTTATGTAAACAATATTTTTTTAAACCAAGCTTTGGACAAGGGAACTCAGAGGGTTGCGATGAAACCGTTGGCCAACGCGTTAGATCAAAATATTTACACGCTGTAAACAAGAACAAGGATTGATGAGGTGAACGTAATCAAACGTATCTACAGTTGTCTGGGCGCATTCGGAAGAGCAACTCTTCCCTGTGTGCAGGGTTTTAAGTAGATATTAATATACGTGGGTCTGAGCAGTGATGACGGGCTAAGATAATTCTAGAATCAACCTCAAGAGTATCCGTGCGTTTGCGCCTGTTACATCACCACAATGGGTCCATGTATCCCGTTCTATCATCACAGCATCCATCAAAGCACTGTACAGCAACCACACAGGCTCTCGTACACACACACGGAGCTAACAGACACTACCGCATCAAACGTCAGTCCACTAACCTGTGAGCACGAGAGTCATGAGCCAGTCCCGTAGAAAGGTCCGGTTGATGACACTCCACAGAAGCTGGAAGTGGGTGAGGATGTGGTGGACCACGTCAGGGCTCGGCTTCAGCAGCAGATACACTCTAGTCCAGAACTCGGCTACACACAGAAACACACAGCAGGTGGAAAAGAAAACGAGACCCACAAAGCTTTGTAATCCAAACTGTAATCCAAAGCCAACATTTTCTGTAGGGACACATTCAGGCCAAACTAAAATCAGGTGGGAATAAATGTGCCAGGCTGGTGACCCACCCAGCCTGAATAACAGTAAGGGGGGAATTTTTCTCCTGCCAACTACAATAACATCAAGTTGAGAGGGGATAAACCATGATAATGCAATATTCTAGTCTACGGATAAGGATCTCACAGTAGGAGACATTTACCAGATATAGAATGATACAAAAAGGAAGAGGAAATAGACATTTCATATGAGATAGAGGATCCTCAATTCTGACCTTGTCTGACATAAATTGCAGTATCTGACATTTTTTATTTTATATGAAAAATAAAAAAACTCCCCTAGGTATGAAAATATCATCAGAATTTTTTTTACAAGTATTTTAGATATGGAGAACGGGCTTATTTCTAGGCCAGATATATTACCTTATTTCAAAACTGCCGAAAGTCATTCCACTTTCGAATTAGTTTAATCCATGTATGAAATGTTGGCTCAATAAATTCAGACACTAAAAATCATGATTTGATAATTAACCCACTTTGCAATAACTCAATTACTCATCATGAGTACCGTGTCAGGTCTGTTAAAATGAAAGTGGAGGAACTAATAAAATAATCCTGTTTTTGTTTGGGGGGGGGGGTGCAGGTGGAACATTAAAAGGTGTAAATGTTCTTATCTGAGGGAGACCGGACAGAAAACAGATTTGCATCTCCCTGGCTTGGTGAAACGAAATCCCAGCTGTGTGAGAAAACATTCACTTTTTCAGCTAGGAATTGTAATTTCCTGGTTACATAATGTCGGATTGTTTTCTTCTCATACTTACTACAAGTACTTCTACACTTGAGGACAGGGTAGCAATATTTTTACAAGCCAGGGACATGAATGGAAATATGAATTGAACAAGGAATGTAAAAGCAAAACATTTCACTTACGGGTTGTGCAGTTCTGTCCATAGAAGCCAGTTCGTGTGCAGTCACATTGATACTGGTCAGTTCCGAACCTGACACACACGCCCCAGTTCTGACAGGGATAATAGCAACAAGGATTCACTGCGAATGAGAAATTTACATACATGTGAATGAAACTGTATTTTCTAGGCTCAGCGCTGAGCACCGCAGTCTCCTCCATGTTAGTTTTACTAATAAATAGTTGTTGCCAATGAACTTATATCAATGCACTTCAATGTTGCCAGCTCCAGTAGCTAACAATAAAAAATAGTCACAGTTTTTTCAGGGGTCTCTCGGCCTAAGACGAATTTGCATATAGTGTAGCATTACAACATTAATCTCTTGGCAGTAACTTGATGCATTGCCCAATATTATCGGTATTATATGACATCATCTGGCAAGGATCACAGAACTACTAGGAGTTATTTTTGCAAAACCCAATCCTACCTCGAGATGTGTCCACAACCTAACCTACAATTTTTACACAAATCCTCCATCGGCAGCAACACCCAACTGCATTCACAGTAATGACCTCATGTTGAGATTCCGCATATAATAATGATGTTACATGCAAAGAAAAAAGAATGTTGGGACGATTGGGCGTCAGACTGGGGTCTGGGAGCTTTGCTGTCAGCTGCCACCCCACAAACCAGACACTAACTCCCATGTCCTTGGCTCTGTGTTATGTCTTCCTATCCCTCTCACAGACATACATCCATTGAGATCATTCTAAATAGCATTTCCCATTCCTACAAAGAGAGCAAGTATGAGCGTCTGTAATTTAGCTGATCCTTCCGCATGAATTGTAATGTTAAACTTTCATAGTCCTTTAACCGGTCATGTCATTTTGATAAGTAGTGTCTTTCGGTCTCTTTCTGCTAAGAGGAAACTGTGGATTCGTGATAAGCGACAATATCCCTGTACTGTGCTAATAGTCAACTCATTCAATTGACAGCATAGATATTGGGTTTGTTGTTTTGGCTCTGCATTCCAGCACATTGTATTTGAAATAAAACATTAAGTATGAGGTAAAAGTGCAGACTGTCAGCATTCATTTTAGGGTATTTACATCTGTGAACCATGTAGGAATCACACATTGTCCCTCCATTTTATGGGACTAAAAGAAAATTGACAAATGAACATTCTTAAAGTCATCATATACAGTACCAGTCATAAGTGAGTCCAAACTTTTGATTGGTAGTGTTTAGTACTTGGTTTCAAATCCTTTGCATTCAATGATTGCCTGAAGTCTGCGACCCAAAGACATCACCAGTAGCTGATGCTGAGCCATTGTCAGTTCCTGTTTATTTTGGGGAATATTTGCCTTCAGTCTTCAACACATGAAATCCATACTCAACTGGATTCAATTCGGATTGACTAGGCTAGGCAAGAATATTGCACTCTTTGGCCCAGAAAAAGTTCTTGGTGGTTTAAGCATTGTTGTGGACCATGACATCAAACAATGTCATTGTTTATTTTATACTATTAAAAAGCAAAAACCTTAGAACACTAGGTAATTTTGAAGAATCTTATGCAATCGAGAAAAAATTAAGACACTTTAGACAACATATGAAAGAACATTCAAGTCGACATGGGTGTAATAGCCAAAAAAGGGCCTGTTTGTATTTTCTGACTTGTCTGAATGATGATATTTTGCACAAAAGCTCAGGGATACGTATATCGCTAACGTGATCTTAGACAACACAGCTTATTTACTAAACTTTGATTAATGATAAGCATCATTCGAGGAGGGTGATATTTTAAGTGTCTTCCACCACAGCATAATCAAAACCTTTTTTATTTCATACAATTTTACAACGAAATCATGTGTTATGAAACAAAACTTTGCAATGACAGCAAGAGAACATCGACACAGTTCATGCGAACTGAAAAACGCTGCAATAAAGCCGGTTAAAAACGTACAATAACTGTATATTTTGCATTTGTGAAATTAAGTCATAAAAGTAGCGTATGATACGTTTCCCAAACTTTATCAGCTGCGTTTAGGAAGCCCCAGGGTTCAGCGTCCGTTTCTATACCTCCGCTAACCACAAAACAACCCAGATCCACAAATCCAGATTTAGTGTTCTTTTAAATTAGTTTACATTTCTTGGTATTCAGTGGTATTCTGTTATTCTTGTAATGTTTACCACAGGTTATGCGTAAGCTGTGTCAATAAGGCTGTTTTTTTGTATAAGCCTTGCATCTTTTTGGATATGTTGGACCCCAGGAACAGTCAACATTGCGTAGGTTAATGAGACGAGGAATAAAATGTAGCTTCTTAATAATACCATATATTAAATTGTAAGACGTAAAAAAAAACACTTACCAACATTGGTAGAGGCGTCTTTTTCTACCTCTTCCCCAACACATATAGGTAACCTTAGTAGCAGGATAAACGCCCAGCTGCACACTAGAAATACTAATACAAAAAAGTATTAATTCATGAACAACCTGGAATAACGAGGATTAGCGATTTGATTACTAAAATTCTGAGGCACTCACCTCCCATTTTAAGATTTAGGTTCATACGTAAACGCACCTTAGCGGGTGCGCTCTTCCTCAGGACAGTTTAAGAAGACTAAAAGTCGTAAGTACCCATACCGAATCTACAACTTTCCTAACCGGAAATTGACGATAAAATCTTAAAACCACTCGTGCATTGCAAAACAGACTTTAAGGCTGTGTAAAAAAGCGGGAAATTAAATAAAATAAATGAAATGGCACGACGTAATCACAATACATTCCGATTCTGTTACAAAACGGTTCGCAAGAGATCCAGCTCATATTCTCCGAACGGTGTTGAGTTTAGTTCTTCATGAGAAGTTGTAGTTCAGATGTTAAAAATCACTAATACTTTCCGCTTTCAAAATAAAAGTCACAAATATAAAGTAATGAAAATGGATAAAAACATTTGAAACGTAACACATTTCGGCTACATAAAGCTAAACAATATTGGAATGGCGTTAAATAATTGTAAATTATAATTATTTTAGATTAAAAATATAATTCCAATGTGAATATATTAAAATGCATAATTACATTGACTATTGAATACACAGCAGGCTACATGTTGGACTGTACACTCTAAACTAGAGATTATGCACCCCTGAAAGGGGATCTGTAAAATATAAACATAACAGCAGATTAACCCAGTGTTATTTAACAAATAACACACAAAACGTGTGCTTTTCATGTCTTTATTGAACACATTGGTCAAACAAACAGCATATCCGTGAAAAGTATGATTACCTTGATCCTTTGCTATCAATAATTGGTGGAACAGCCTTTCACAGTATTAAATGAGCATATATTAGCATTGCCAGTTCAGCCAAGAAACCTGAGTGGTAATTGGCCAACGAAGCATCAGCTGACATCGGATCGCTCCTATCACAATATCAGATTTAATATCAGCCTATTTGTCAGGTTACTCAGTGTGATCTGCTGATCGTGCTAGCTGATTGTACTAGCATGCGGGTGTAGATCCATCCACCCCCCCTGCCTCCATCTGTTTGGATCTGGGTTTCCTTCTGTGGGGGATCGGTGCTGTATGCTTTGCTCATTGCCTATGGTGATTGCTATTAATAATATCACAGTGATGTTATTATTGGTAGTATCTATGATGGCAGTGACTTACCCCAGAGGAGCAGAATCTAATGCCAAGACATGGTATGAACATTCT
>JACXGI010009123.1:0-31299 GCA_016801175.1 Esox masquinongy
TCCTGCCGTTTTAAACTTAGGAGGACATGAGGTCCTGGCCCACACCTGAGGAGTACCAGGCTTGAAAGACCCGTTGCTGTCCCGGTCCAAAGTCCTCCTGGTTGTGTTGCAGATCAAGACGATACCTGACGATTTCAGCTGCCACTGTGCTGACACCTCCCCCTCCCTGTGTTGTCCCTGTCCTTGTCCATCTGGTCATACTTCCGACCTGGACTAAGTTTAAATAGACTCTGGACTCAGCCCACGTGCACTTATTAATTATTACAATTTGTACTCTTAATATGTTCACCCGGCACAGCCAGAAGAGGACTGGTCACCCCTCTGAGCCTGGGTCCTCTCTAGGTTTCTTCCTAAATTTTCTTAAGGAGTTTTAGGGAGTTTTTCCTAGCCACTGAAATTCAACACTACTGTTGTTTGCTCCTTGGGGTTTTAAGGCCGGGTGTTTTGTAAAAGCACTTTGTGACAACTGCTGATGTAAAAAGGGCTTTATAAATAAATTTGATTGATTGATTGATTGATTGATTAATACAATAACTATCCATATAGGTGACAATTACTGACTTCTTCGTCAAGTGAAAAGATGAGAGAATCGTGGAAACCCCTACTCTTTTACTGCCCAAACAGTTTTGGTCTATATTACCTCAAAAAGTATGCACGGATGCATACTTCAAACATCCACCAGAAACAGTCACAATCTAACTGTAAACAGTTTTATTTTAGGCTTACTATAACATAGCTACTGAAGCTTGTAGCCAGCCAAGTTGTTGTCTATCCTGAACAAATCCTAATACATACTTTGTTCTGTTGGAGGCAAGGACCGCACACTGGTCACCCACATGGCAGCATGTGTCACTAACCACTACGCTATTTAACAATGGGTAGTCAGTCTTTCAGTCAGGCACTCAGTAAGAGACATTTGCTCTTCTTGGCTGGCTCCGCTTACGCAATCCGGCAAAAAGAACATGGTGGTACATCTCCCAACTAATTAGGTTTATTGGCAACAGTTCAGAAACATGATTGGGTATAAAAAGAGCATCCCAGAGAGGGTGATTCTTTCAGAAGTAAAGATCGGGAGGGGTTCACCACTCTGTGAAAGACTGCGTGGGCAAATAGTGCAACAATTTAAAAATAACGTTTCTTAACGTAAAATTGCAAAGAGTTTGGGGATCTTTTCATCTACTGTACATAATCATTAAAAGATTCAGAGAATCTGGAGAAATCTCAGTTCACAAGGGACAAGGCCAAAAACCCATATTGGATGGCCGTGATCTTCGGCTTGGTATTCAGACCTAGACATTTGTATTTGTTTGTGGCCCGTAAAATGTTCCCTGAACCAAGTTTGACAATTCAAATTAGTACTAGTGTTTTTTTTCTTATAAAAGACTAAAACATTGAAATTGTACCTTAATCTTTTCAAGTCAAGTTAAAACTGAGTATTTTAATATTAAAACAAAATTCTTGAAAAATGTGTTTTGTTTGTGTCATAAAGTTTTGATTTATGAAAACTATCAAGAGCAATCTGTTTAGCTAGTGTGTGGATTCCATCCCTGTGATGAAACTGCAATGTTTCTATGGAATGTCAAGGAATCTGTGTAATATATAATACAAACATGCCCCAGATGGAATCTCAACTTGTGTGGAGGCTGTTATATGTACGAGATTCTCTGACAAAGAGAATGTGATCTTATGGAAAACGGGACATTAATTAATGGGAATATGGACACAAAACTATTTAAGATGAAGGATTTTCAGAGACATAGCTCTGAATATCGACACATTTACAATTAAAAATCTCTGTCTCGAATTGTCTGACTTTCTGGCTCCTCCTTGAAAGGTGATCTCGTCCTCAGGACCCCTTTTTTTAACAGAAACTTAAGTCACTGAAAAGGATAATTTGATAGCCAACCAGACGCTTGCTTGATAATTTACAGCTGCAGAGATGCAATAGACCAAATAAGTCAATGCTTGGCTTGGTTTCAAGCCACACAGTGATGGTGTTGGCTTGGAACCAGAACTGAGACATTGGAACACTGATTATTCCCTGTTTCAAAGAATTTCGCAGCATTTTATTTACATTGACTACCTACTAAACCGGCTATAAATAGCTTGCATTCACATCATTAGAGTTAGTTAAATGTCACTGTTGTAAAATGGCAGTGATTTTATGATGCCATCTGCTTTCTTTCTACTCATGCAAATACATTTCAAGTGGGGTTAGGAAAGTATGATATTGTAGTGCCATCATGTGGTTGACAATGCATATTGTAATACTGAAATGTATTTTGTGAGATTGTCCTTTTCAGGCAACAGTGGCAATCAGTGTACACATAACTGTATATTATGAAGTGTTGGTTCTGCTATCATGTACCAAACCAGAAAATAACATAGCTACTATAAATATTATATTTACATATTAACTGACACTTATCAAAGGCAACTTAAATAAATTAGTGATCAGACATTTTTAACTTTAGAATTTATTTTTGGGTTACCAGGATGGACGGGATGAGTGAGCCAATTGAAAGCTGGGGAGGATTAGGTGGCCATGATGAAATGAGGGTCAGTGTGAAAATATTACCAGTGCACCGGGGTTAACAACCCTACTCTAATTATAAAAGCCATTGCATCTTTAATGACCACAGAGATTCAGTACCCATACAACAGACAACACTACAAAGGACACTGTCCTCTTCACTGCACTGTGGCAACAATGTAACCATTAGCTTCTGTTTTACAGTCACACAAAAGTAGACATACAGGCTTTCTACTAGCTTTTTGGACAAAAAAGAATGGGCCGACATTGTACATGGACACCATACTAGCACGAAGGATTATACTGCATGTTTCGTCGCCAAATGCCTAGGATTACTGTCAGTGTCAATGTCAACTTTATTTATAAAGCACATTTAAAACAACTGTCGTTGACCAAAGTGTTGTACAGGGCAAAATCTAAATATACAAAAAATATTAAATTTACAGGTAAAAAATGTATGTAGGTACACATAACAAGAAGCAGACAAAATAGCAGCGCAGACATTTGATGCTAACTCAGCTAGGATTAAAAGCCAGAGTAAAAAGGTGTGTCTTTAGCAATGACTTAAAAGTGCATATAGTCTGGGCGTTTCGAATATGCAGTGGTAGGCTAGTCCAGGGGATGCGACCACCCACCACGAATGCTCGATCCCCTCTTGTTTTTAGCCTGGCTTTTAGGACAACTAAAAGTAACTGGTTAGCTGACCTCAGTGCTCGACAGATATAAAGGGCCAATCCATTTAAAACCTTATAGACAAGCATTAAAATCTTAAAGTCAATCCTGAAACGAAAAGGAAGCCAATGGAGGGAGGCCAAAATTGGTGTTATGTGCTCCCGTTTTCTTATACTGGTTAAAAGTCGAGCGGTGGCATTTTGTACTAGCTGGAGCCGATTTAGAGTTTTCTGATCTACCCCCAAGTACAAGGAATTACACTAATCCAGCCGAGACGTAATAAATGCATGGATAACTATCTCAAAATCCCTCTGAGAAAGATAGACCTTAACCTTTGCCAAAAGTCTTAGCTGAAAGAAGCTAGATTTCACTACTAGACTAATTTGCTTATCTATAAGAGGCTAGAGGGCCTAGGGTACCAGGAGGATCACCCAGCAAGTTACCTTGTCCACGCATAAGAATCTCTGTCTTACTTTCATTTAAAGTAAGAAAGTTTAGCGCCAAACAGATTTTGCTGTCCTTTAGGCAGTCTAAAACAGGCTGTAAAGAGTCTTTAGATGTTGTTTTTATCAGCATATAAATTTGTACATCATTGGCAAAGCAATGAAAGGAGATATTGTGTTTCTTGGCCCCCGAGGGTAACATATATAGTGTGAAAAGGATGGGGCCTAAAATGGAGCCTTGGGGGACCCCACAGGTGAGAGGTGCCGTGGTCGATGAAAATTCGGCTAGATGGACCGAAAAACCCCTATCTGTCAGGTATGACTCGAACCATTTCAGGACAGGCTTCCTGTACAGGGCTCCCGCCAAACTGCAATTCAACACATGGTCTAGGGGTCTAACGAGCTCCACTACTCTTAAATGGGATGCAAGTTAGACATTTTCTACAGTCAGCACCAAGTCCTGGTCAGGTGGTGGATGTAGTTTACACTGCAAATGTACAGTGGTACTGCCGAATTGTACCCCCAATGGGATTACCCATACACTTCGGTCCAAACCACCCCAGAGTGATGTTTACATGGCCAATGTACATGTTTTACTGCCCAATTGTACGCTGTCAGATCCGCCTCCAATATTCACCGTCGGTCTACTGAACGCAGCCCTCGTCCCAGATCACCATCACCGGAATTCTGAACAACTGTTTCAATCAATCAATCAATCAATCAAATTTATTTATAAAGCCCTTTTTACAACAGCAGTTGTCACAAAGTGCTTTTACAAAACACCCAGCCTGAAACCCCAGGAGCAAACAACAACAATGTTGAATTTCAGTGGCTAGGAAAAACTCCTTAAGAAGGCCGAAATTTAGGAAGAAACCTAGAGAGGAACCAGGCTCAGAGGGGTGACCAGTCCTCTTTAGGCTGTGCCAGTTGAACATTTTAAGAGTACAAGTTGTAATAATTAAAAATTCATGTGGGCTGAGTCCAAAGTCTATTAAACCTAATCCTAGGTCAGAAGCATGACCAGATGGACAAAGACAGGGACAACCTTGGGGGGGGGGGGGTCAGCAGAGTGGCAGCTGAAATCGTAAGGTATCTTCTTGATCTGCAACACAACCAGGAGGACTTTGGACAGGGACAGCAACGAGTCTTTTAAGCCTGGTACTCCTCAGGTGTGTGCCAAGACCTCATGTCCTCAAGTTTGAACAGGGCAGGAGACAGGGAAAATTTAGAAAATGCATTCCTTAGATCTACAAGGATTTACAGTGGAGAAGGAGAACTGACCCTACTCCCCCAGCACAATAATATAGCAGCGTAAGACCTTGGGGCTGAGACAGGGGGGTCCAGTGACACTGTGGCACTATCCGGGGGAGGCCCCGGACAGGGCCCAACAGGCAGGAAATCAATCCACCCACATTGCCAAGCATTAACCAAAGGGAAAACTACCAACCGCAACCATCCTGAAATGAGGGCCGAGTATTGCCAGCAGAGTTCAACCCAATTGCATGATGGGCGCAACAGAGAGACAACAACAAGCCAGTGACTCCGCCCCCAAACGGCATTGGAGGGAGGGCATCCCAGTGGCGATGAGAGCCCACCTGGCAAGACAGACAGCAAGGGAGGACAGTATCAAGCCTTTCCGGTCACCTTCACACCCCTGAGCCAGACTGCACTTAATCATAGACCATGCTGAAGAAATGAGTCTTTATTAGACACTTGAAAGTTTGCACCGAGTCTGCACATCGAACCTTAGTCGGCAGATCATTCCACAGTAGTGGAGCTCTATGAGAGAAAGCCCTGCCTCTGGCTGTTTCTTTAGAAATTCTAGGTACAATTAGAAGGCCTGCATCTTACGATCTAAGGTTACGTGTAGGTACGTATGGTTGGATCATTTCAGCGAGGTAAGTAGGAGCAAGTCCATGTATTGATTTATAGGTTAAAAATAAAACCTTAAAATCAGCCCTAATCCTAACAGGCAGCCAGTGTAAAGAGGCTAGTACTGGAGTAATGTGTAGACATTTTTTTGTTCGAGTTAGGATTCTAGCAGCCGTGTGCAGCACTAATTGAAGTTTATTTATTGATTTATCAGGGTAACCAGAAAGAAGAGCATTGCAGTAATTTAATCTAGAAGTAACAAAAGCATGGATTAGTTTTTCTGCATCAGTTTTTGATAAAAAGTTTCTGATTTTTGCAATGTTCCCGAAGATGAAAATAAGCAACTCTTGAGATATATTTTATATGTTCATCGAAGGAGAGGTCAGGGTCGAGGGTAACGCCAAGGTTCCTTACAGTTTTTTGGGATATGACCATACAGCCGTCGAGGTTCACAGTAAGATCTGCCAACAAAACTCTTTGTTTCTTGGGCCCTAAAACGAGCATTTTTGTTTTTCTTGAGTGTATAAGAAAGAAGTTCTCTGTCATCCACTTCCTAATATCTGAAACGCATGCTTCCAAAGTAGCTCCCTGTGAAGTATTGCCAGTTCCACTGCATACCAAGCGTCTGAGCGTCTCCCAAGATCTGAGCGTCTTACTTGTTTTGACTTACTCGAATTTGTGACCTTTTTGCCTGCATTGCTTAGACTTCGATTCTCTACGCTGCTGGATTTCCTGTGTGTTTGGACGCTCCCTGCCTGTATTACGATTCCGATCTTTCCAGCCTTGTTTTGTGCCTCTGCCTCGCCGTTTATTAAAATTAGCTGTGCGCTTGGGTTCACACTGACTCCGTCTGCCGAATAAATAAGCATTCCAGGGAAATGTCAGGGTTTTCTCATGCAAAGCGCCATCTACATGGATAACCACCCTGCGCATTTCACCACCGATTCCGCCAAGGTCCAATTCCTCATCTCGCTACTCACCAGCAAAGCCCTGGACTGGGCTACAGTGCTCTGGTCTGCCAACAGTCCCAACCTTCAGTCTGCAAGCCGCTTTCAATACCTACTCAAGCAAGTCTTTGATCACCCAGTTTCGGGGCGTAGTATGGGGGATCAATTGTGCAAGCTACGTCAGGGCCGCCGTTCGGCTGTGGAGTACGCACTGGAATTCCGGACTCTGGCAGCTGGGAGTGGCTGGAGTGAAACAGGTCTCCTGACGATGTATAGAAGAGGTTTGAACCCGAACTTGCCTGCCGGGGTGACAATACCGACCTCCATCAGTACGTCAAGACATCCATCACCATCGATGATCTTCTCGCCAGCAGGAAACACTGGTCCAGCACTGCTATTCAAGAGCGTCCTTGGCTACCCACTCCTACGAAGCCCCGAACTTCTCAGAACCCATTGCAGGTCAACCGCACCCCACTCCCAAGATCTGAGCGTCAACGCCGATTCCAGGAAAACTCTCTATTATCGAGTGAATGACTGCCCCCCACTCTCTCTATTATCGAGTGAATGACTGCCCCATCCGGCCTCCACGCGCTTTGGACACTCAGGCAGGGGCTTCTGTGTTCGTGAACATCACGCAAACCCAGTTCAGCGTACCTGTCACACTGTCCACCATGGACACGACACTGCCAGTGAGGGGTTTGATCGATTCAGAGGCTGCGGGTAATTTCATAGATGCCCAGTTGGCGTCACGTTTGGGTGTGGAGTTAATACCTGTCTTTCCCCCACTAAGAATCAACGCGCTGAACAGACAGCCCTTGGGAACCGGCCACATTACCCATCAAACTGCGGAAATCAGCCTGCAAACTGGACTCCTCCATCATGAAACCATTCAACTAATGGTCCTGCCTTCTCCCAAAGATCCCTGGTTCTCGGCCATCCTTGGCTGTGTTTACATGACCCTACCATCTCCTGGCGACAGGTTGAGCTTACCGCTTTCTGTTATTCCCACTGCCTCAGCGTACCCTGTCGTGCCACATCCACAACTCCAGCACAGCCATTCCCACTACCATACCCATGGAGTATGATCGATTCAGTGACGTATTCAGCAATGAAAAAGCATCCACTCTGCCACCTCATCGTCCATGGGATTGCACGATTGATCTGCTCTCAGGAGTGGCTCCACTGAAAGGTCGCGTCTACCGCTTATTGATCCCGGAAAAGAAGGCAATGGAAAAGTACATTGATGAAACCCTGGCGCTTGGATTTATCCATCCGTCAACATCTCCTGCGGTTTCTTTTTTGTGGGGAAGAAGGACGGCAGCCTCCGTTCCTGTATTGACTTTACCTCAATGACATCACGGTAAAGATCCGATTCCCGCTCTCTCTCATCCCATCCACACTGGAACAGGTTGGTAAAGCTTCTATTTATACCAAACTCGACCTCTGCAGTGCGTATAACCTCACCCGTTTCAGAGAGGGGGGATGAATGGAAAACCGCCTTCATTACTGACCAAGGTCATTAAGAGTACCTCGTTATGCAATATGGACTTACTATTGCTCGATCTGTTTTCCAGGCATTTATGAATGAGATTTTTCAGGACATAATCAATAAATTCCTGGTAGTTTACATTGATCACCTCCTCATCTATTCCGATAACCTGTCAGACCATATCTAGCATGTGACACAGGTCCTCCGCTGCCTACGAGACCACCATGTGAGTTCCATGCGAGTTCCATGTCAACACCGTGACGTTCCTTGGGTTTGTGCTGACTTCGGGAGGGGTTAATATGGACGACCAAAAGATGGAGGCGGTGCGCCATTGGCCTACGCCCCGGACCGCCAAGGAGCTCCAGCGGTTTTTGGGGTTTGCCAACTTCTACAGGAGGTTCATCCGTAACTAGCAGCCCCCCTTACCGCTCTTACCAGCCAAAAGTCCCGGTCTCTTACCTGGTTAGACAGCGCCTACAGTGCGTTCCAGGCCCTGACGGAATGGTTTTGCACCGCTCCCATCTTTAGGCAACTGGACCAGGTGGGCATGGGGACTGTCCTGTCTCAACGCCAGGGCACACCTGCGATGCACACCTAAGATGTTTCCTTGTGCCTTTTTTTCGCGGAAGTTATCCTCTGCGGAACGGAATTATAATGTCAGGAATAGAGAATTACTGGCAATTAAACTCATCTTGAAGGAATGGAGGCATTGGTTGGAGGGGGCTCAGCACCCCTTTGTGGTTCTCGCTGACCATCGGAACCTCGAATATATCCGGAACGCCAAACGCCTGAACCCACAACAAGCCTGATAGTCTCTCTTTTTCACCCGGTTCCAGTTCCGTGTCACCTACATTCCCGGTAAGAAGAATGTAAATGCCAATTCTCTGTCCCGGCAGTTCAACCCGCAAGCCTGTAGTGTCACTCCCGAGCCCATCCTGCCTCCGTCTTGCGTCGCTGCACCTGTCCAATGGGAGATACAGAGCACCTTACAAGAAGCATTACGATCTGAACCAGCACCTCCTGACACCCCCACGGGAAGAACATATGTTCCTGCAGTGGGCACATACCTCCTTGGGGTCTAGGCACCCTGGAATTACTCGCACCACCGGGCTCTTGTCCCGTCAGTTCTGGTGGTCATCCTTGAGTGATGATGTCCGTGACTATGTCCTGTCCTGTTTGTGCTCAGTCAAAAACACAGCGACAGCTTCCTGTAGGTAAGCTTGAACCTCTCCCTATCCCTCACCGACCCTGGTCCCCTGTGGCGATGGATTTCATTATGGACTTACCCGACTCTGTAGGCCACACTGTCATCCTTGTCATGATCGACCGATTCTCGAAGATGTGTAGACTCATCCCTCTACCTAAATTACCCACCGCCCTTGAAATGGCCAAGTGTGTTTTTAACCAGGTCTTCCGGCAGTATGCGATTCCCAAGGATATCGTGTCCGACAGAGGTCCCCAGTTCATCTCCAGGGTTTGGAAAGCCTTCTGCGAATGCCTGGGGATCTCCCTAAGCCTCTCATCTGGTTATCACACTCAGACCAATGGCCAAACAGGGAGGTTGAACCAGGAGATTGGAAAGTACCTCAGACAACAGTGTGCGCAAAACCCGGCTGACTGGAGCCGCGGTACCATTTGCAATGGTTTCACACATGAATTTCCACAATGTCAGTTATGTACGTTCTTCACCAATACACACACAATCCCAATTGAGCACACACACATATTTTCTCACTCGCTCGCTTATTCATTCAACACCAATTCAATGCCGGCCATTCAAACTTCTGTTCACAGTATAGAGATTTTTCTTTAGCTCCTCACCTAAAGCTCTTGGGTATCCTCACCTAAAGCATCTTGGATATGACAGATTTTAATTAATTAATCTCTCCTTTATTTAGGACCGGCCTTGGCTTGGCTATAGGGATCCGTCAATCGCTGCTAATTGCAACCCACAAAGGGGAGTAATGTGACCCCAAAGGGTTTGTGTCACACACCTGCCTTATCTCATGCAAGGGGGACTCTAACCACCCGAGGTAGACTCTAACCACCTTAATAACAGTTGATATCTTTTCAGTTCACCATAAAATGGCTTTAATTTCCCTCACGTATATATTCTTGGGAATCTCAAATTGGTTATTCCCTCACATACAACAGAATCCTGGGAATCTCGAATTGGCTATACTATGCTATGTTTTGGTAACTCTATTAATGATCATTATTCATTATCTATATTCTTTAAACAATATACCATGTTATCACATCAATCACAGAGTTACTTCACCAGTTTAATCTCATTTTCAGTTTCAATCTTATGTCTTTTTTCTTCTTTAAGCTCTTATCGAAGGGTTTTCTATATATTACATCTTGTACAATACAATATTATAACAATGGAACAACAATAAAACATGTATCATCCATGATCAATTGTTATTTTGCTTGAATAAACTGGACTTCGTCACTCCCGGCTCCGGTGTAAACAATAGAACTCTCCAAACAGACAGATATGAACTACTGTGAAATTTCAAAAGGCTTCGCTTATCTCTATTGTGTACGTACTGAAGTTCAGTCAGTGGGAGAGAGTCGTATAGCAGACACCGTTCCCTTGGAGATATTGAAGTCCCATCTGTGGTGCCAAATTGTGGAAGATAATCATAATTTATCAAGTAAAAACTTCTTCAGTCATTAGCATTACAGTTAATTATTTCAGGTTTAATCGTATATACAGGAACAAGCATCATGACAAAAAGAATACAAGTACAGAGACTAACACAGAGCAAGGTCATGACAGTTGTTCCATTTTACACTGCCAAGTTTCAAACTTATATTCCTTCTGAACTGTACAGGTGACGAGATCAGCACTTGCACAATGTACATACAAGGAATTGTTGTTGCCATGATGTAGCCTAGAGAATGCAAGGTTGCATACAGACATAGATCCAGGAGACATAGGTAATCATTAGGGTTGGGTATCGTTTCAATTAAATCGATTCGGATGCCGATTCCGATTCTGCTTATCGAATCCAGTTCTTATCGAATCTTGGTTCCGATTCCAATATTCGTCAGAAAGAAAGAACCCAAAATAAAATATACATTTATTCTTTGCACATTTAGGCCTTAATAAGTGCTGTCAACTCTGTATAAACAACTGTCAACTGTGACAGGAAGGTTTATTTTTCCCTTCATTTAAAAAAAATATTATTACTTATAAGGAATGATCTTCAAAAACAATTACAAACCAAAACTATTTAAATAAGTAATAGAAAATATAACAAAACAGTTATTATGAAAGCAGCCTCAAAGTCAACAAATTTTTTGAAGAAAAATACAGCTCGGTGAAATTCATCCTCCTTCTTGCTCATCTTCCCCTTCGTGGCTAAAGTAAAAGGAATTTCTGTACTAGAGCAGGGTCTCTGGGGATTAACCGGAGGTGGACGGATACTCTCCGAACTCGTATCTTTGAAAAATATATATTTGAATAATTTGTAGTAGACATCATTCGTCTACCTTCAGTATAAAAGGAAAATGTCAGCCCACTATGTTTTTTTACCTGAGCGCGAGACACTGCTAATGTTAGCTGTATCTGGGGCGCTATTGTGGCTGGTACACCGCAACACATCAAACACGGAGCATTCTTTTAGGTTCACGCCGTGTTTAAGTAAATGCTTCATCGTATTTGACGTGCTGCCTCACTTGCACGAAATGTTCTTGCTGCATGTGTTGCATTTTGCGGTGTCTTAGTTTTTTTTTTTTGTGAAGCTAAGCCACACTTTCGACCGTTTGATGCGGTAAGACTCAGCCATGGCAGAAGTGTCACTTCTCACATGCTTTTTTGACATGCTGAATAACAAAACACGTTAGGTCCACGTAGCAAGTGCAACTTTTATTGACTGTAAAATGGTTGATGTAGTTTACTCGGGAGCGAGCCCGTCGCGACTGAAATATGCTGAAGTGAGGAACCGAAGTTAGGATTCGAAATGTATGTGTCTTATCAAATCCACGCTTTGAAATTTGGAATCGGCTCCAGCTTGGAACCGGTTCTCAATACCCAACCCTAGTAATCATGGAATGTCAGTTGTCAAGACAACTTGGTGAAAGCTCACACACGACAGCTGGGGCATGTTACTATTGGTGGTTTTGCTAAATCAGCTCTCCCTATAAGGAACATAGTCCTGTTCACCTCTATTATACAAGGAGCAGGAGCCCCACTGCTGCTATTAAGACGTACCCCCAAAAGGGAGACTTCTAGTGGTTTCTGCTAGGCCCAAGGCCTAGTCTTCCACACATAGATGGAGACTAGGAGCCTTGCTCAGCCAACATTCCATTCATTACTGCCACTGAACACAGATAGAGACATCATGAGTTGTTGACAAGGAAAGACAAGTCTTTTAGTATATGTAATGTTTCAAGCATACAGAGTACAAAGACCTAACAGAATAATGAATAAATAAGGATATAATAATAAATACATTTTCCACACAACTGTATGCTTTCCCTCCACAGAATATATAGACCTGCTCCGGCAAGGCTCCTAGAGCCGTGAAGTTGGTCATGGTGGGACAGTCAAATTCTAAAACAAGACACACACAGACGGAAACCAAAAGCAAACTATATAGGAAAAGAATGAAAAGCAACACTGCCATCTACAAAAAAAAGGTATTAAATTACGTGCAAAAAACGGTGCTGACACACAGGCCCTAAACTCCTTGGGGCTCCTGAAGTGTGTGTAGTACAGAGTGAGACGTTATGTAATTCATAAACAGGTATTGGTGACCAGGTTGGGGCACAATCACGCAAGCGAAACCACTCTAGTATGGCAGGAGTGGAACAAGTATGCAAATTGATGGTCATCTATGTTAATGTATGTTTCCCATGGGATGTAGTTAACCACCACATCAATACGAACAGAGAAACCTGAAGGTAAGGGATTACAGGTTATACCTGATCTATCTTCATCCTCCTTAGTGCAAAAATCTGTCTGCACCAGGGTCATTTGCATCCTTACAGTATAGCCGCGTGCTCCTATTCACTCGGTGTAGGTTAACCTAAATAATGTGGATATGTTCACTCCCACAGGACGATGGTCGTTGTTTAATTCTACTATCACCAAATAGACCAAATTTAATTTGACCTTACTTGGCTGGTCAGGAATGGCTGACGGGATATAACAGTTCTTATCTGACGCGGTCATTTGTGCTGCCACCTCCATCCAACCGTGTGCCTGTCAGTCTGCAAGTGAAAATGGGATAGGGGTTAACATAGGGGAACGTGAGGATGTTGGTACAGTATGTGTTGACAAATCCAACAATTAGTCATGTTCTTGTGTTTTGCATAGTCAACCATTATACTAAGGACTATGTTGTCTGGCTGTAACAGCGCTCTTCTTACTCTACCTGGTTTAAGACGACATGGTGCAGGAGAAGGAACCATTGTAGTACGTGCGACTGTTATAGGACATTTCATAGCGGGTCTACCTATGGGGTGGTCAGGTGGTCTGCAAGGGGTGTTGTCTTCATCAGTATTGAAACACCAGTAGTCCTGGGTTACTCCTAGAGGTTTGGAAATGTTAACAGTACAATAATCATCATAACATCTCCACCTATACACATGGTTGGGAAAATAGTATGAGGACGGGAAAATAGCACTCCCTCCTGTATTTAGGTAAGTCCAATACCACTTATCATCCTTCAACACTAGGCTTGTCAGTACATAGCAATCCCCATCCGGGGGGCAGTTAACACCAGAAGCGCCGGAAGCGGTCAGTTTGACCCAGAGGTACCTAAAAAAAAATGTTTTCACGGAACTCAAACTTACAGGAAGCTCCTTTTAGGAATGCTCCTAGATATGCATGCTTTATCCCCCACTGTTTTTTTATGTAAAAATAATGAATGGAAAAGCAAATTTAAAGCCATTTTTGCCAGAATTTCTGCCAGACGCGCTATCCGCCATTTTTATTTTACTTTTTAAAGCTGTAATTCCCCTTCTCTGTCACCAGGTGGCGCATAAAAATGGCTTATTTGCCACAAGATGGTGCAACGTTTTGGTAATATTGATTAGTCTGAGTGTATGTGTGTATATGTGTGTGTGCATGTCAGGGTTTACGCTAGCCGGCAAATGCAGGCGGTATCACGTGTCATACAGATGAAAATATCAACGGACAAAATATCAGGTGGGAAATATGCCAAATAAATAAATATATTGATTAAAAGCTTATTAAAATATTAAATAGCCTAATATTGTGTGACCTATATGATATGTTGTCAAGAAAACAGCAAGCCTCCGCTCGCTCTTACAGTAAGACATTACTGAGTGTTTGGTCGTGTGTCTAAGCCAAACGGGGTTTCAACGTTTATGCAATGGGACAACAGATATTTATATCCATACATTTTAATGGGCATTTAAAATGTTTTCAAATTTGGCGATAACAAGTTCATTCGATTAAATCCATTTGTCATTCCTTGGTAAACGAATGCAGCTTGTGACATCAGATGTAATGATATAGATTTTTTGAGTAACTAAGGTACATTTCGTTAAATAACTGAGTAAAAAAAACTGATGTTAAACTATCTATTAAAATATATTGATATATTTTTATATTTGATGTTGTTATTGCAGATTAAATATCTGTGAGGGGAGAAATTATGGTTCTATACATGGGGCATGTTACTATTGTTACTAAGGAATGGGTGTAATTGGCTTGATAAATTTGTCTTGATAAATTGTCTTATTAGAATGAAAGTTACAATAATTTTAAAGTGCAATACCTTTGATCAGTTTTACTTGAAACACAAGCCAGCCCTGGTGTGGACAGAGCTATTTTTGTGGCATGGTGGGGGCTGGGGGCTACAGCCAATTGACAAATAGTTTGCTGACATGAAACTTGAAGCATGTAAAATTTCCATTATATCTGAGATGTTGATAAGGGTCTTATTGGAATTAAAGATATGATATTTCAAAGCATGTTTTCCGCTAGAAAATACATCAGTGTGAGCAAGCAAGAGCAAGTTTATTTATATAGCATAATTCATACGTAGAAGCAATTCAATGTGCTTTACAAAGAAAGAGAAAAAATATAAAAATACAATAGCATAAAAACAAATACTCAAATGAAAACATCAAAACATCAAAATGATAAAACAGAATAATAAAATAGAAATAGAATAAAAAAGGGATAAAAACATAGGAAGCTATAAAAGCTGTAAGGCTAAAAAGTGTGATGAAGTTTAAGTGCTCAGTCACTGGCGTGTGAAAAGAGTGTTTTTAACCTGGATTTAAAAATTGATACGTTTGGGGCACATCTAAGATCTTCTGGTAGTTTATTCCAGTTGTGTGCAACATAACTGCAAAACGCAGCTTGACCATGTTTAGTTTGGACTCTGGGCTCTACTAGCTGACCTGTTTTCATGGATCTAAGAGCCCTGCTCAGTTTATATTCTTCAAACATATCAGAAATGTATTAGGGGCCTAAACCATTCAGTGATTTATAAACTAAAAGTTAAAATCTATTCTGTAACTGAGTGGAAGCCAGTGCAAAGATATAAGAAGCGGAGTGATGTGCTCTGTTCTCTTGGTCCTGGTTAACATTCTAGCAGCAGCATTCTGAATGAGTTGCAGCTGTTTTACAGTCTTTTTGGGGAGTCCAGTTACAGTAGTCAACCCTACTAGAGATAAAAGCATGGATGAGCTTCTCTTGGTTTTTTTGGGACACCAAGCCCTTGATTCTGGCTATATTTTTAAGACGAATGCTGTTTTGGTGCTGTTTTGGTGACCGCTTTGATATGACTGTTAAATGTGAGGTCTGAGTCTATCAGAATACCAAGATTACGCACTTGGTCCCTGGTTTTTAGGGCCCGAGAATCCATCTCTTTACTAATACTAGTTCTTTTATTTTTGTTACCAAACACAATAATCTCTGTTTTACCTTGGTTTAATTGTAGACAATTTTGGTTCATCCAGGTATTTATGTGCTCTATACAGTGACACAGTGAGTCTATTGAGCTGTTGTCATACGGTTCGAGAGCCATATATAATATTTGAGTATCATCGGCATAGCTATGGTAGTTAATGTTGTTGTTGTTGTGAATTTGGCCCAGAGGTAGCATATAGAGATAGAACAGAAGTGGTCCGAGAACTGATCCCTGGGGAACTCCACATGTCATAGCCACCCTATTCGATTCATGATTACCAATGTTTACAAAGTAACTCTGGCCATCTAGATAAGATCTAAACCAATTAAGGACTGTCCCGGAGAGTCCTACCCAATTTTCCAGCCTATCTATAAATGTTCTATGATCTACAGTGTCAAATGCTGCACTGAGATCTAATGACACTTTTCCACTGCATGGTACCGGCTCGACTCGCCTCGACTCTACCCACTTTGGGAGCTTTTCCATCTCCTCCTACATTTTTTATGCTATCAAGTCCAAGCCAATGCCAAGATGTTCAGTCTGGCGTTCAACCTTTTAACAACTTTAAAGGTTTGAGGCTATCCTAAATAAGAATTCTATTACATGTTTATAAACAATTAACTGTATAATTGCTAATTTACTCGTTAGGATATAACTGAGAATGTCTCTTGAAGCGTTCGTGCTACAGACACGAAACCACTTTGTTTCACATGTTTAGCCTATGCCCACTTCATATGATGAAATGTTTATTGATTTTACAGATGCTAATTAGCGTAATTTGCATAATTAGTGTTGACTAGCTATTAGGCTGTACCTTTACCTATGCTGATTCGCGTATTCAGCATTAATTTGGTTTTAGGCTGTATCTTTTGAACCGTTTGAGCTACAGAAAAAAAACGGACTCTCATTCAAAAGTTTACACTATCCCCAGTACATATAATGAAACCTTTATTGATTTTACGTATGCTAATTAGCGTATTTACTGTTAATTAACTATTAGGCTGTATCTTTTGAACCGTTTGAGCTACAGACATGAAACCAACTTTGTTTCACACGTTTAAGCTATCCCCATTGCAAATTAAGAAACGGTTAGTGATTTTACATATGCTAATTAGCGTTGTTAGTTTATATTAACAACTAGGCTGTATATTTTGAACCGTTCGTGCTACAGACACGAAACCAACTTTGTTTCACACGTTTAGCCTATGCCCAGTTCATATGATGAAACGTTTATTGATTTTACAGATGCTAATTAGCATAATTAGTGTTGATTAACTATTAGGCTGGATCTTTACCTATGCTGATTAGTGTATTAAGCATAAATTTGTTATTAGGCTGTATCTTTTGAACCGTTCGAGCTACAGAAAAAAAACTGACTCTCATTCAAAAGTTTAGACTATCCCAGTTCATATAATATAGGTTTCTCCCATACTTCTTATTAGGTGTGCTTGCCAAAGGCAAAGCACAACTATAGGTTTCTCCCATACTTCTTATTATTATTATTAGGTGTGCTTGCCAAAGGCAAAGCACAACTATAGGTTACTCCCATACTTCTTCTTCTTATTATTATTATTATTAGGTGTGCCTGCCAAAGGCAAATCACAACTATAGGTTTCTCCCATACTTCTTCTTATTATTATTATTCCTCCAGCTCTACAGCCTAAACGGTAAAAGCTATAAAAACAAAACCAACTCCAAAACGTCCCACATGCTCGAACTCAGGTTGCTTGAGCAGATCTTTTTGATAGCTATTATACTTTTTAAACTATATCAATATTTAAATGAGCCACCAATGTATTTCAGTGGGGAAAAATTGTCCATAGACTTGATTGGTAAAAAAGTCATAAATTCTAGACGCATCTCCTCCTACACTTTTTAAGCTATCAAGTCCAAACCAATGCCAAGATGTTCAGTCTGGCCCAACTCGAGTTGCTTGTATTCAGATTTTTGATACTATGTTTACTTTTGTAATAATTAACATTCAAATCTTGCATAAATTAACATGTGTTTCAATGAGAGCCAAAGTAATACAGAGGTTTCAATTCAAAATGTTCATGCTTTAGGGCCAATCAACCTTTGATAACAACTTTAAAGGTTTGAGGCTATCCTAAATAAGAATTCTATTGCATGTTTATAAACAATTGACTGTTTAATTGCTAATTTACATCGTTAGGATAGAACTCAGAATTACTCTTGAACCGTTCGTGCTACAGACACGAAACCAACTTTGTTTCACATGTTTTGCCTATGCCCAGTTCATATGATGGAAGTTTTATTGATTATACAGATGCTAATTAGCATAACTAGTGTTGACTAGCTATTAGGCTGTATCTTTACCTATGCTGATTAGCGTATTCAGCATTAATTTGTTTTTAGGCTGTATCTTTTGAACCGTTCGAGCTACAGAAAAAAAACTGACTCTCATTCAAAAGTTCACACTATCCTGAGTTCATATAATAAAACCTTTATTGATTTTACATATGCTAATTAGCGTATTTACCGTTAATTAACTATTAGGCTGTATCTTTTGAACCGTTTGAGCTAAACACATGAAACCAACATTGTTACACCAGTTTAGACTATCCCTACTTCAAATTTGGAAAAGTTCTTTAATTTTATGTACGCTAAAAAGCGTAATTACCGTTAATCTTCTGAACCGTTTGAGCTACAGACACAAAACCAACTTTGTTTCAAATGTTTATGCTATACCCACTGCAATTTATGAAAGGTTACTTGATTTTACGTATGCTAATTAGCGCTAATTAGCATAATTAGTGTTGATTAACTATTAAGCTGTATCTTTTGAACCGTTGGTGCTACAGACACAAAACCAACTTTGTTTCACACGTTTAAGCTATCCCCATTGCAAATTAAGAAATGCTTAACGATTTTACGTATGCTAATTAGCATAATTAGTTAATTAGTTGATTAACTATTAGGCTGTATCTTTACCTATGCTGATTAGCGTATTCAGCATTAATTTGTTTTTAGGCTGTATCTTTTGAACCGTTCGAGCTACAGACATGAAACCAAGTTTGTTTCACACGTTTAAGCTATCCCCATTGCAAATTAAGAAACGGTTAGTGATTTTACAGATGCTAATTAGCATAATTAGCATAATTACTGTTGACTAGCAATTAGGCTGTATTTTTACCTATGTTGATTAATGTATTCAGCATTAATTTGTTATTAGGCTATCTCTTTTGAACTGTTCGATCTACAGAAAAAAAACTGACTCGTTAAAAAGTTTAGACTATCCTCAGTTCATACAATCAAACCTTTATTGATTTTACGTATGCTAATTAGCGTATTTACCATTAATTAACTATGTAGCTTTTGAACCGTATGACACAAAACCAACTTTGTTTCACACGTTTAGGCTATACCCACTGCAATTTATGAAATGGTACTTGATTTTACATATGCTAATTAGTGTAATTAGCATAATTATTGTTGATTAACTATTGGGCTGTATCTTTTGAACTGTTCGTGCTACAGACACGAAACCACTTTGTTTCACACGTTTAAGATATTCCCATAGCAAATTAGGAAACGGTTAGCGATTTTAAATATGTTAATTAGCGTTATTAGTTAACATTAACTACTAGGCTGTATATTTTTAACCGTTCGAGCTACAGACACGAAACCAACTTTGTTTCACATGTATAGCCTATGCCCAGTTTATATGATGAAACGTTTATTAACTTTACAGATGCTAATTAGCATAATTAGTGTTGATTAACTATTAGGCTGTATCTTTACCTATTGATTAGCGTATTCAGCATTAATTTGTTATTAGGCAGTATCTTTTGAACCGTTCGAGCTACAGAAAAAAAACTGATACTCACTCAAAAGCTTAGACTATCCCCAGTTCATATAATGAAACCTCTATTGATTTTACGTATACAAATTTGCGTAATTAGCGTAAACTAACTACTAGGCTGTATTCTTCGAACAGTTTGAGTTACAGACATGAAACCAACTTTGTTTTCATATTTAGGCTATCCCCACTGCAAACTATGAAACGGTAATTGATTTTACAAATGCTAATTAGCGTAATTACCGTTAATTATGTGTTAGGTTATATCTTTTGAACCGTTCGAGCTACAAACATGAAAACAACTTTATTACACCAGATTAGGCTATCCCAACTTCAAATTTGGAAACGTCCATCATTTTTACGTATGTGATTTGCGTAATTATCATTAATTGGCTATTAGGCTGTTTCTGTTGCAACATTCGTGCTACAGACACGAAACCAACTTTGTTTCACACGTTTAGGCTTTCCCCACTGCAAATTATGAAATGGTAATTGATTTTACATATGCTAATTTGCTTAATTACTGTTAATTTATTATTTGGCTGTATCTTTTGAACCGTTCGAGCTACAGACACGAAACCAACTTTTTTACACCAGTTTAGGCCATCCCTACTTCAAATTAGGAAACGTTTATCGATTTAACATATGCTAATTTGCGCAATTAGAGTTAATTAGCAATTAGGCTGTATCTTTTGAACCGTTCGAGCTACAGATATGAAACCAACTTTGCTTAACCAGTTTAGCTATCCCCTGTTCATATAATGACACGATAATTTCACATATGCAACTTGCGTAATTAGCATTAATTATCTATTAGGCTTTTTCTGTTGAATCGTTCGTGCTACAGACACAAAACCAACTTTGTTTTACACACGTTTTTGCTATCCCTACTGCAATTTAAGGAACGGTAATAGATTTTACATATGCTAATTTGTATAATTACCTTTAATTTACTATTAGGCTGCATCTTTTGAACCATTCGAGCTACAGACAAGAAACCAACTTTTTTTTAGACCGGTTTAGGCCATCCCTACTTTGAATTTGGAAACGTTTATCGATTTAACATATGCTAATTTGTGTAATTAGCATTAATTGGCAATTAGGCTGTATTTTTTGAACCGTTCGAACTAAAGACATGAAACCAACTTTGCTTCACTAGTTAAGGCCATCCCTACTTCAAATTAGGAAACGTTTATCGATTTAACATATGCTAATTTAAGAAATTAGCATTAATTAGCCATTAGTGTGTATCTTTTCAACCGTTCAAGGTACAGACATGAAACTGATTCTCATTCAAGAGTTTTGACTGTTTCCATTTAATGTACTGACACGTTTATTGATTTTACGTATGCTACTTTGCGTATTTAGTGTGAATTAACTATTACGCTGTAGCTCTTGAACCGTTCAAGCTACAGACACGAAACCAACTTATGTTTTACCAGTTTAGGCTATTGCTCCTTCAAATTAGGAAAAGTTCCTTGATTTTTACATATGCAAATTTGCGTAATTAGCGTAAATAAACTACTAGGCTGTAACTTTTGAACCTCGAGCAACAGACACAAAACTGATGTTGTTTCACCAGTTTACGCTATCCCCAGTTCATATAATGAAACCTTTATTGATTTTATGTATGCTAATTAGCATAATTAGCGTTAATTATCTATTAGGCTGTATCTTTTGAACCGTTTGAGATACAGACACGAAACCAACTTTGTTTCACATATTTAGGCTATCCCTACTTCCAATTTGGAAACGTTTATCAATTTTACATATGCTTATTTGCGCAATTAGCATTAATTAGCAATTAGGCTGTATCCTTTGAACCGTTCGAGCTACAGACACTAAACCAACTTTGTTAAACCAGTTTAGGCTATCCCTACTTCAAATTTGGAAAAGTTTATTGATTTTATGCATGCTAATTTGCGTGATTAGCATTAATTAACTATTAGGCTGTATCTTTTGAACCATTTGAGCTACAGACATGGAACCAACTTTGTTTCACATGTTTAGGCTATACCCACTTCAAATTATGTAACGTTTATCAATTTTACGTATGGTAATTAGCGCTAATTAGCATTGATTAACTATTATACTGTATCTTTGAAACCGTTCGAGCTACAGACATGAAATCAACTTTGCTTTACCAGTTTAGGTATCCCCTGTTCATATAATAATGCGCTAATTTATTTTACATATGCAATTTGTGTAATTAGCAGTAATAATCTATTAGGCTTTTTCTGTTGAACCATTCGTACTACAGACACGAAACCAACTTTGTTTCACAAGTTTAAGCTATCCCCATTGGAAATTATGAAACGGTTATCAATTTTACATATGCTAATTAGCGTAAATAGTGCTAATTAACTACTAGGCTGTATTATTTGAACTGTTCGAGCTACAGACACGAAACCAACTTTTCTAACTGTCATGATCTAACTGTCATGTATGATAATTTATGCTAATTAACCTCACCAACACTATCTCTTGAATCTTTAAAAATACAGACTCCAAACCTTTTGATGGGTAAACACTATTTCAAACCATAAATACTTTTTAAACAGCTAGCAAGCACACCACATTTTCTTCAGAGAAATGTACATGTCTAGTTATCATTATTATTATTCCTCCAGCTCTACAGCCTAAATGGTAAAAGCTATAAACAAGAAACCAACTCCAAAATGTCCCAAATGCTCGAACTCGGGTACTTGAGCAGATTTTTTTGATAACTATTATACTTTTTAAACTATTTCAATATTTAAATGAGCCTCCAATTTATTTCAATGGGAAAAAAAAGTGTCCATAGACTTGAATGGTAAAAAAGTCAAAAATTCTAGACGCATCTCCTCCTAAATTTTTTAAGCTGTCAAGTCCAATCCAACGCCAAGATGTTCAGTCTGGCCCGACTTGAGTTGCTTGTATTCAGATTTTTGATACTATGTTTACTTTTGTGATTATAAACATTCAAATATTGCATAAATTAAGCAGTGAAAACATAGTTTTGTACTGAAAATGTTTGTGAAGTAGTAAATAAAGCTCACAAACTGATGGGTTTAAAATACTCTGGGCTGGGTTTTGTCTGCTAGTTTTGCTCCTCTATTTACTAACACTATGAATCTTAACTCCCCACAGAAACCTACCAAACAGTACATTTTCCTTCTGTTGCAGACTTTTATTCCTGCATGTTATAGATGTGGGATGCTTAAATGTTTATTGTGCTGAATTTTGATTCTGTCATAGCATTGTGACATAGATAATAGGATTATAACCTATTACATATAACCTATGTTGACTACTATTGTATATTTTGATACCTGTCAAAAAATACTAAAATTGGACTGCTATTAGGAAATGTTTTCTGGTTGATGTATGCACACATACACTGAATACAATTCTTTAAGCACAGATGTAATTTCACAGGAATTGTTCCAAAGCACTGTTTTGTCTTTCAGGTCTTTTGCAATGTCAAGAGGCTTCCCAGGTGTGTGGCAATTCAACACAACCAAACACCCACTCCAGATAGATGGTATTTCATGTGGGATTCACACATTATTGATAATTTATCCTCATTTCTATCTATAGGTACATATTTCCATTAACCAAGGAAAGGACACTACTGAACTGTCAAAGCATGGTGCCCCAGCTATGAAGGTCAAGAATTTCTTTAAAAGAAAAAAGAGCCAATAAGTTTCAATGCAGACCCTTCCTTTGCCTATAATGTAGTTTGCAGAGACATTTTTGAAGAATAAGCAGAAATCAAAGTTCTCTAGTTTTAAGTGTCCTCAAATAAAGGAGGGGACTCGACTGGCGAATTTGTTATTTGATTCTTTGGGTATGTATAATACACATTTCTTTGATTTACTAGGTGCGGGAATAGAAGTGTCACACACTGATTCCTTCCTCCTGTGCTGTCCTTGTGGCCCGCCCCTGCCAGGTGTCTTTCATAATCCCATTATCCCCTGTGTATTTAATCTGTGCCCTTCCCTTGTTCCTGTGCCAGTTCGTCTTGTGTTTTTCCAAGAGTCCTTGTGTTTCTCCTATCTTTCTCCTAGTGTTATCTCCAGAGTTTCCATGCTCCGAACCTCTGCCTGTCCCCGACCACATACCTGCCTGCTGCCCTTCTGTCCCTCAACCTCATCGATTGTGTACCATTCCTCTGCCTGTCCCTGACCTCCTTTTGCCTCTCCACTCTAAATAAACAGCGTTGGACCTACACACCTGTGTCTGCGTTTGAGTCTATCCCTCGAGCCCCGTCAAGAAATTGTCAAGCCATTAAACTGCATAAAGTGGCCATATCAGGGCTTAGCTGTAATGTACCAAAACCTCAATCAAATACACTTGTCATTACCTCAAAATATCCAGGGTTCAATACTGAAGTCTCTTGACTTTCCAGGTGACAAGAGTGAATACATTAATTTTTAAAAACAAAAATTAATTCCACAGACTGGACGAAGACGTGGCCTATGCCAACGCCAACTATCTGATAAGGACAAAGTATGTTCTTCTAAAGCTGTATCTTAAAATATCTTAAAACATAATAACATTTGACTCAAGATTGCTTAAGATTCATTCCTTTCATTTTTGTTAGATCAAATGCAGGTCATGTCCAGCGTTAATCGACAGAAAGGGATGGTTCTGGGTACTGCTACCTCTGTCAAGGTTTTACACTTCAGATTGAAATACCTTTAGAATACTTTTTTTCAATTTCAAGATATTTGACATCTGTTTTCTTGTCTACCCTTGACCATAAACAAGACACCTCTGCTGCTGCTGATGAGACTCCCTCTCCTGACGCCCAGGCTGCGGAGGCCCAGCTGGCCGACCAAAGTCACATCCCTGTGTTCAAAACTGACCGAAAGTAACAGATAAAGTTAGATAAGGTTGCCTATCCACAGTAGTAAAGAAACCAACTTAATTTTCGAACAGGGAAGGTAATCGGCATAGAAGATTTCCTTGTGACTCTGCAAGTTGGCAACGTTTTTGGCGGGTCTGTTGACTCCAACCCAGCCAAGCATAAGACAACGAAGGACACCTATAAGCACCGTTGTAGCAGTGACACAAGGTCATAATGTAGAATTGGATACTCAAAACTAGTGTGGAGAAAAGGGGGTACTCATATTTACAGCTCTGGAAAAAATTAAGAGGCCACTGCAAAATTATCAGTTTCTCTGGCTTTACTATTCATAGGTATGTGTTTGAGTAAAATGAACAGTTTTGTTTCATTCTATAAACTACTGACAACATTAATCCCAAATTCCAAATAAAAATATTGTCATTTAGAGTATTTATTTGTAGAAAATAACAACTGGTCAAATTAACCAAAAATAGATGCATTGTTTTCAGATCTCAAATAATGCAAAGAAAACAAATTCATATTCATTTTTCAACAACAAAATACCAATGTTTTAACTTAGGAAGAGTTCAGAAATCAATATTTGGTGGAATAATCCTGATTTTTAAACACAGCTTTCATGTGTCTTGGCATGCTCTCCACCTTGTGACTATCCATCTTCCTCTTGATCAAATTCCAGAGATTTTCAATGGGGTTCAGGTCTGGAGATTGGGCTGGCCATGACAGAATCTTGATCTGGTGGTCTTCCATCCACACGTTGATTGACGTGGTTGTGTGGCATGGAGCATTGTCCTGCTGGAAAAACCAATTCTCAGAGTTGGTGAACATTGTCAGAGCAGAAGGAAGCAGGTGTTCTTCCAGGATAACCTTGTACTTGGCTTGATTGCTGCGTCCTTCACAAAGACAAATCTGCCTGATTCCAGCCTTGCTGAAGCATCCCCAGATCATCACCGATCCTCCACCAAATTTCACAGTGGGTGTGAGACACTATGGCTTGTAGGCCTCTCCAGGTCTCCGTCTAACCATTAGACGACCAGGTGTTGGGCAAAGCTGAAAATTTGACTCATCTGAGAAGATGACCTTACTCCATTCCTCTACGGCCCAATCCTTATGGTCTTTTGCAAACTTCAGCCTGGCTCTTCTTTGCTTCTCATTGATAAAGGGCTTTTTTCTAGCTTTGCACGACTTCAGCCATGCCCCTAGGAGCCTGTTTCGAACCGTCCTCGCCGTGCACTTCACCCCAGCTGCTGTTGGCCATTCTTTTTGTTGGTCATTTGATGTCATCCTACGGTTGTTGAGTGACATTCGAATGAGTTGACGGTCATCTCGGTCAGTGGACAGTCGTTTTCGGCCTCTGCCAGTCTGTAGCTTTGTTGTCCCCAATGTCTGTTGCTTGACCTTGTTCTTATGAACCGCTGTCTTTAAAATTTTCAGGATGGAAGCAACCTGACGCTCGCTTTATCCCTCTGCCAGTAAAGCCAGAGTTGAACCCTTCTTTTCCTCACTCAAAGCTTTTCTTTTCAACTCTTTTATCATGCTGAATAGTAATTTTTTCATTCAAATTATCTTTGAGGTACTACTTGCACTATTTTTGTCATCCAGCTCGTCCTAATTGCAAGAGGATAGTGATGACCACAGCAGTGGTTTTCATACCTTTCCTCATTATTAAATTAGATTTGGTTCGGGTAATCACCTAATCAGTACCTCATTAAGTAAAATGAGGTGTGCCTGTGTTGGAATTTAACAAACACTGGAATGGAATGGTTGCCATACATGTAAAGATGCTGATTTAAGAAAAATTAGGAGTGGTCTCTTAATTTTTTACAGAGCTGTATATTAAAAAAACATACAATTTACAAATAACAATTACATCCAACAGCAATGTGTTCATTCAGTATTGCTTTAAATTGTCCTGTAAGAAACCAAGACGTCTAGCTTAAGATTTTCCTGAAAATTATTCAAAGAATGAGCAGCATTGTATTCAAAGGCAATTTTCCCTAGCTCTGAATGAACCAGAGGAATCTCTAGGACTAACTAATCTTTGGAGCGAGTCTGATAGCCGCCTACTTTCCAATTTATTTTAGAGGTTAGATAGTTGGGAGGTTTATGCATTATAGCCTTATAGACAAACATTAACCAATATCTGGTTCTCCTGGAAACCAAAGAGTCCCAGTCCACTAAAGTGTACAAGAGACAATGGTGTGTGTTAAAATTGGCACCAGTAATAAACCGCAAGGCAGAATGATAGACTACATCAAGAGGCTTCAACAATGAGGCTGAAGCATGCATATACAGTATACCATAGTCAGGTACTGACATAAAAGTAGCTTCTACAATGTCAAATCTGTGCTGGCAAGACAGGCATGATTTGTTTCTATAAATGAAACCAATTTTAAATCTTAGCTTCTTCACCAAGTGAGTAATGTGTTTTAAAGGATGTTCATCCAACCAAATCCCATGGTATTTGTAAAAGGGAACACATTCTATAACAGAACCATCCAGGCTACTAATTTTAAGATCATCCAAATGTTGATTTCTGGACTTAGAAAGCTGTTACTTGTGTAATGTTCTGATCATTGTATTTGTCAATTAAGCCCTTAGAGGATTCAGACTTGTACCTTCAGTCAAGGCCATTTCCTGTCCTGTCCTGCTGGTGGGTAAGGAGAACTGCATGGTGGTAGTAGGGACCATTCCATTCACAACCTTCTCAAAGACAAAGCTGCATGAGGAAGCTGCATGAGGAAGCCCTCTGGGATACTACTATGCCCTGCACATGACATACCCAAAGTGCATTTCAACTTTGCTATCAGTCCTGCAAACAGAGATTCTGCAAGATACCATCCACGAGAGGGACACCACTTCATCCTACAAGAAAGCCATAGTTGAGTGGAAGACGTTTATTGGAGAGTAGGTCTCTACATCATTGGGTAGTTGGTCAGTGTGTTATTTGATTGTTGATTCATCAAGCTGGTAGGGCTATCAAGCTTATCCTGGAAACAGTTCTTAGGCAGCTTATATTGGATATTTGGAAGACTCACAAACTACATTCTATAACCCCTATTGGTACTTTTATGTTAATACTCATGGCTTCTATTTAATTTGAAAGATGTTACTTTCTGCAGCAGTTTCAAACAGTTCATTATAACAACGGTTGAAATTACTGACCACTAGTTTGGATGCAGTTTGATCAGATTGAGTTGAGTTGGCATTGTTAAATAAAAAGAAAACATATTTTGATTCCACTGGTTTTGTAATTTTTATTGTCTGGTTCATGCTGTTTTTAAGTGGTTTGCCCTGGTTTTACCCCCAAAAGTAGCTTAATGTAGGTGTAGAGAACTCATTTTATCAAAATGTTATTCTTGTTTTAAGTCAGTTGTGCTTCTTTCTGTGAATATACAGTTGTGCTCAAAAGTTTGCAGACCCTGGCAGAAAAAATTAAATTTTGGCAGTGATTATGAAAATATGACTGATCATGCAAAAAAATTGTCTTTTATTTAAGGATAGCGATTAAATGAAGCCATTTATTATCACATAGTTGTTTGGCTCCTTTTTAAATCATAATGATAACAGAAATCACCCAAATGGCCCTGATCAAAAGTTTACATACTCTTGTTTGGCCTTGTTACAGACACACAAGGTGACACACACACACACAGGTGAAGATGGCAATTAAAGGTGAATTTCCCACACCTGTGGCTTTTTAAATTGCAATTAGTGTCTGTGTATAAATAGTCAATGAGTTTGTTGGCTCTCATGTGGATGCGCTGAGCAGGCTAGATACTGAGCCATGGGGAGCAGAAAAGAACTATCAAAAGACCTGCGTAACAAGGTAATGGAACTTCATAAACATGGAAAAGGATACAAAAAGATATCCAAAGCCTTGCAAATGCCAGTCAGTACTGTTCAGTCACTTATTAAGAAGTGGAAAATTCAGGAATCTTTTGATACCAAGTCAAGGTCAGGTAAACCAATAAAGATTTCACCCAAAACTGCCAGAAGAATTGTTCAGGATACATAGAAAAACAGGTACATACAAAGAAAAACCCACAGGTAACCTCAAGAGAAATACAGGCTGCTCTGGAAAAGGACAGTGTGGTTGTTTCAAAGAGCACAATACAACGATACTTGAACAAAAATGAGCTGCATGGTTGAGTTGCCAGAAAGAAGCCTTTATTGCGCCAATGCCACAAAAAAGCCCGGTTATAATATGCCCGACAACACCTTGACACGCCTCACAGCTTCTGGCACATTGTAATTTGGAGTGACGAGACCAAAATAGAGCTTTATGGTCACAACCATAAGCGCTATGTTTGGAGAGGGGTCAACAAGGCCTATAGTGAACAGAATACCATCCCCACTGCGAAGCATGGTGGTGGCTCACTGATGTTTTGGGGGTGAGTGAGCTCTAAAGTCACAGGGAATCTTGTGAAAATTGATGGCAAGATGAATGCAGCATGTTATCTGAAAATACTGGCAGACAATTTGCATTCTTCTGCACGAACGCTGCGCATGGGACGCACATGGACTTTTGAGTACAACAATGACCCTAAGCACAAGGCCAAGTTGACCCTCCAGTGGTTACAGCAGAACAAGTTGAAGGTTTTGGAGTGGCCATCACAGTCTCCTGACCTTAATATCATTGAGCCACTCTGGGGAGATCTCAAACGTGTGGTTCATGCAAGACGACCAAAGACTTTGCATGATGTGGAGGCATTTTGCCAAGACGAATGGGCAGCTATACCACCTGCAAGGTTTCGGGGCCTCATAGACAACTATTACAAAAGACTGCACGCTGTCATTGATGCTAAAGGGGGCAATACACAGTATTAAGAACTAAGGGTATGCAGACTTTTGAACAGGGGTCGGTTCATTTATTTTTCTTTGTTGTCGAATTTTGTTTTATTATTGTGCCATTCTGTTATGACCTACAGTTGAATGTGAATCCCATAAGAAATAAAAGACCTGTTTTGCCTGCTCACTCATGTTTTCTTTACAAATGGTACATATATTATTAATTCTCCAAGATTGTGCAAACTGTTGAGCACAACTGTAAACCCAAGCATATTCCCATCAGGCAAGTCTTGTTGATCTGCCAACAGCTTAAAGACGGCACTTGAGTTCTATACAGATTGAGGAAGTGCTTCTTTGGTGCGTCAAATATTTCCGGAACATAGTCTTCCACTTTTTTACCTTCCATTCTACGACCTATTTCATATGTCAGGGCTACCACTGGTGTATCGTTCAGTACCAAGGCCATTATTGCTCTTTGGTAGTCACTTGTGGAAATGATCTTTAAAAAACCCAATAGGAATTAAAAGCTAGAGTTCAGCTTTGGCCAAGAGGAAACATATCTCTTATTTATGACACACACGCACACTCTTCCCCAACAGCCCCAAAAACCAGACCCCTTGACCAGCCCCCCTTCCCTGAGTGGTCATGGTCATGTTAAAATATTAATCCCCGTAACCCCTTTGACCGCGGTCACACCACTCAAAGGTTAAACCATAAAGCCATAAATCAGACAATGTTTAGTTAAAATGCGATAAAGTGTGTACTCCTCCCTACCATCGATGTTGAGTGAGAAGGTCTGGGTGGAGCAGGTGAGGGAGTTTGGGCCAATGATTAGGATTTCAGATTTTTTGCAGTTGAGTTTGAGAAAGTTCAGTTGCATCCATGATAGGCAAGTGGTAAGGGAAATATTTTCTCTTTAACCTGTTGAATGTAATGTAAAAATTACAATTTATTTACATATTCAACAAAATTAGGAATAAGGCTTATTACTAGCTACTGTATAGGCCAACTACATTATTTAACAGGGTGGCAGGCACCACGGTAGCTAGCTTTTTGTAGTTCATTAGCTTGATAGGTTAAATCTTTAGCCCAAATATGTTTGCTTATCTATTCTTCCTCCCCATCCCCATCCTTGTCTAGTGCCTTGCCTACTTTAATCATGCTAGCAGTAGGCTCAAAATCCCTGATTGACTTGCCTCTGCTGATACCTTCTGCTAGTGTTTGAGCTGGGCCAGGTGCTGACCTGGCCCAGGCATTCTCGTCTCCATAGTGGGTTACTGTACAGCACTAGCAGCAGCATTAGTATAGGCATAGCGGTGGCACCGCTACTGAATAAGTCAGTTCATTTTCAAAATGTGTCTGCATCATTGGGACCTCACTTTTAATCCCACTTTTCCTGTCAGGTTGTGTGTGTGTACGTTTGTGGTGGGATACGGGGAAGGAGCGGGATGGCAGTGTGACCATGCCATGGGAAGAATTGAACAATGGGCTGGATGGAGTTGGAGACAGTCCAGTGGGCCTGCCTGGCCATCAGTCCCCAATTTTTTTCATTGTTTTTGTTTGTGATGTCCTTCTTGGCAAGTTGGTGGGACTGGATTTTGACCCATTTTAGATGAATTCCAAATAGACAATGAATTAATGTAACAAATTAATTTAATACATAAAGAGAGTATTACAATTACAGTACAAGTATCAAAGATAAAGTTTCTCCTGAGATTTGAGATGTTTGCAAGAGCAGAGAAAGTAGTTTTAGAGGTTACATCCCAACCTGCAAAAACTACTCCCTGAAAGTAGTTTTTGCAGGTTGGGATGTTAGCTCTATCGAGCACTTGGAAAAGCCAAATTAAATGTAAATTAGGACTTTGTGTTGGATGTGTCTTTGAGAGTAGGCTACTTAACTTTCTGTGTCATGCATATTTTATGAAGATCTACATTTAAAAAATAAAATGTACTCTTGAGTATTACTCTTTTAATTCTGA